>JAHZND010002354.1:0-11667 GCA_027744115.1 Acrocyrtus sp. NNG-2020
GAAAAAAATGAACTTGAACGCAACATCAAACCATTCAGCAATCCAAACTGAAAAGTAAAAAGTCAAGTCAAACTCTCTGAAGCAGGCTAAAAGCAGTGTTTACTTGGCTATAACGAGCAACACTGAAAACTCTTCCGGTGGAGACCGGGAAAAGACTGCAAAGGGTATAATGTAACCATCTGGTGTCATGCCGTAATCTCCACAGTCGAACTTTATTTTGTGTGTCTTTTTTAAAAAGTTTGAAGTTTTCTCCCTTCCTCCTTCATTCAAATTTTACAAGAACATTTTCCTCTCTTCTTCTTCTTCCCAACTTTTATTTTCTTCTGAGAAGAAATCACATCTCTAGGAAATGGGAAGAAGAGCGTGCGATGCTGAGTGGGAAACTCAAAATTGCATTTCGGATATGCACGCATTCAATTTCCAGAACGAAACTTGTTACTCTCTGACAAACACGAACGGAATTTTCTTTCTCTTCAAGGTTAATTATTCTCATCAGAGTTTCGTACCGCAAAAACTTGCTAATAATAATTAATGGAGAATTGGATGGGAAAATGTAATGGAAATAGCGTAGTACATAGCAGAAGGATCCGAGTTCTCTTCCTGTCTTCAATATAGACCTTTTCTCCCTTGTCGAGTTAAATCTCCAGTCAGTGCACTTAAGAGTGAACACGCACCAGATATTTACCTTGCTGTGTGAGGAAGAAGCTCTCCATCAGACTCAGCTCAGCGATTCGGTGCTCACCCAGCCTCAATTTTTCATTAACAGCGCCATTACGATGATAACTGCTTGAGGCAATAAATGCTAAAGTGCAGCATATTAAGGAGCTGCCATCACTCCAAATTTCCCTTTCATTTTCCTTGTTTGAGAAAAAACTCGGCAAAAGTTCAAGAGTGAAGAGTGACTTGGTTCTTCTTCTTTGCTGCTCCTTGACTTCCCAAGTGTGCTGTGCACACGCATACATATCACGGTATGTACGGGTGAGTGAACTGACATAGCAATAAAGTAACTGAGTGAGCAAAAAAAAGGAAAATTATGAAAGGAAGGAGATAGAAGATAGAAGGAATATTCAAAAAGAAGCATTTTTTTTTACTTTCTGGAGAAAATTGTTGAAGAATAGAAGTGAAAGACAAGGGCAGTTTTCACTTTTGACACTTTTCCACCGTCACTTCTGAAAAAAATGTACGGAGGAGCTCACTAAGACAAGTCAAAGACAGGAGATAGACAAGCTACTAAACGCACAGCTACTTGTGCCCACAGAGCGCACAAAGAAACAGCATATTTTGCTGCACTTGAGTTGAAAATAAGAAAAGTGGGAGCTTTGATGAACTCAAGAAAAGACTTATTTTCGTGTTTTCCAGCCTTCTCCGTCTGTCTTTCTTTCTTTACTAAGTAAGATGAGTTTCTCCTCTTGAAGAACTTATTCGCTTCTACGAGCTTATTATTATTTATAAACGGTTTGAAATTGAAATTCCCAGAAAAGTGAAGCTTTACTGGAAACGCTGTCAGCAGACCGTACACAATTTTGACACGACCACACCACACACTATTTTTTGTGCACTTTTGTCCTTAAAAGATTAAAATGGCTTATTACATAATGTCCTTCTTCCGTTACTTTGTCATGTTCCGAAACGACTTTTTTTTGTCGCACACATCATCACTTATATAAACCTAAACCGCCAAGTTTTTTTTGGAAAGGGAAAAGTGATGTGCGAAACAATTTTCATTCTGCTCTTTTTTTATTTAATGCAACTTAAAGGCGGCAGCTACAACAAGTACAACTGCCAGTTCTGAAAGTGTAGCCATTTGGGGAAAACTTTGCACATCATCATTAACGGAAGTAGCGGCATAACATAATACAATCATGTCTTTCAATTTATGCTCCACTCGTTTTCCCTTTTTTTCTCGGCTTTCTATTACCATCAAATTATGTTGTTAGTTTTTTTTTCTACATGGAGCAGCGCCAAATAACAACCGTAAAATAAGAGAAAGTGGTATAGTGAGACCATACCCATTGCCCATTACGGGACGCTGCTCCGCTTCCACTGAAACTTTGCACTAATACGTATAAAATCAGCAAGACTTTAAGTGAATTGCACTTTGGGGAAAATTGCGTAACCTGTATCAACTTCACTTCCTTCTTATCATCAGTCCAAGTTCACTACTATCACTGTAAAAGGGCGGGAAATAGTCAGAGAGAGCAAAAAGAGAGAATTACCCTTTACGCTATCAACTAAACAAGTGGGAATGAAAATCGAACCGGGAGCATTGCAGCCCGTTACTAAAAGCACTTTTAGTAATAGTAATTGCCTATAGTTTTCCTGTGGTTTTTAACCCTTATGCGCATAAATCTACTCGGATGCTGATACATATTATATATGTATCCGGTTCTGGATGTTTTTTTCTCCAAGCACTTTTTATAATGTGAGCTGTGAGCTTGGTGCAGAATGCCGTTATTTACGTGTCTATCATTACCCTCGGTGGATGTGTATATATATCATTCATATCGTGTATCCCGGTTAATGTGCGATTTTCACTTTTTTTCCCGCTGCTCCCACTCTTTCTCACCCTTTTCGCTCTTTTGCTTTCATACGTCTATTATTTTCTGTGACACCATTGAGCTCTCCCGGTTCACGGAGCACGAAGCGAGAAAGTGAACAAGTTTTTGAGTGTGGGTGGTGTATATGGATTAGATGGCGGACTTTTATTTTTGTTCGTTGTGGATGTGGATATGTGGATGGGAAAAAGGAAAACCCGTGACAGGGAGAAAAAAAGGCAACCTAGACAAAAAAAGGCTTTTAAAAAGATGTCTCTTTCATGGGCCTTAAGTGATGCTAAATGGGTTGCAATTTTTGGGCCTTCCTTAAATTTCTTGGGAGGAAGATGTATGACAATTTGGAGGAGAGGAAATGGAAACGGGAAATGTATGTAGCTTTCATTACGATAAATTGGAGCAAAGATGGAGATGTGCTTCGTTCTTCGTTTTTGAGGGGAAAACGGTGAGCGATATAGAACAGCACAATAATATTGCTTTACATCTTACCTCCTCCCTGCAGAACTTTATTAAATGCTGTGGAATTTTTCAATAAAAAGTTTTTTTTTCTCTCTCTCTCTCTTCCAGCTTGCTGCAGAATATAATATTTCCCTCCCCTCCTATCTTTCCCATCTTGGCTATTGATTTGCACCACATCGTGATCGTGAGCCACTTCAGCACTCCTACTTAGCTTTTGTTAGGTATGCTTGTGTGTGTGCGGAGGAAAGCGAAAAAAAATATTTCAATTCATTTTTCTATTTACGAACCAGGGAGAGAAGAAGCCCATTATTGCAGACAGACTCCCACTGCGGGCTCGCTAAATGGAGGGTAAAGTTTATTGGAAGAAACACTCGAAATTTATGAGGACTCAGGAGGAAAACCGACTGATCTCGGCATGGAGGCTAAAGTAGGTATTCCACGACTACGGGATCCACACATACCCCAATAAGCTTTTTTCCACCTTCCCTACTTTTCCCGAAAATTCTTGCTTAGTATTTGCCTCTTCTGAAAAGTGTTTTGGAAATAAGATATTTCCAGGGTTGTACCTGCTTCATATACAGCCCTTCAAGTGTAATTTAACATAATGAAATATCAACATCAGCGCACGCAGTAGGATATCTTTAAGCCTTATGTTAATATAACTTGCTGAGCATGTTAGTTTATAGATAATAGATAAGCAGAAGAAATGCATTCACAGCTACTGTAGATATATGTCTTTGTCTAATTGCAAGTGTCTTACTTATTGGTGCAGCACCACTGCCTTATAAAATACATAGTCCTACAACGGCCCACAAGTCTTTCTCGAGTGTCAATTTGGAAGGTACTGGTCAGTTGTCGTTTTGATGTTATTCATATTGAAAAATCTCTCGAGGCTACTTTAGTGTGAAATTTCGTCTTACAAATATAACATTTTACGTACTTCTTTGCGATTTTGGTGCAGACTTTTAACGCCGATATTATTGAATTTAATAATAAATTAAGCTGTATTTTAATAGGTTATTCACCAGCGTTCCAATATATATTTATAGTTACTCCATGCTCTGTCAGTTAATAACAAGGTCTTTGCGTATGTACTAATACTAACAACTGAACTTAAGACTTATTCCCTGAAAATAATATTTCTTCAATTTTTCAGTGACCAGGAACAAACGAGAAAAAGTTGGAATACGAAATTACTAGTTAGGAAAAGCGCATCATTATAATTCTCACACTTCCCCTACTTTCAAATGGAAATTGCTACGAAGTGCGTCTTCTTCCACTTTGAAATGTAGATTGTGTTTCTTCACGTACATACAAATAATATGCACACCCAACTTGGGAACTAAAAATAGGGGAATGTATCATTAAGAATTTCCTTCCCCTCCAATACACTCCAAAAAACTAGATGGTTCTATCATAATAATACCCATTTAAATCCTCCTACTCCTCCATTAGGCACCAAGAGCATGTATAGGAAAAGAAGTAGCACAACGTCTTCCTTTTTTTGCTTTCTCTCTGGGTGTAATTTATTGCTCCAGAAATAGTGGCAGCAAATGCACAATGCATTTTAATTTATGAGCTTTCACAGATGGATCTCCGCCTTATTTCATCTTGCCGCTGTAGAAACCGCCTAGTTTCCATCTACAAAATAGAACATGGTCCACGCTCTCTCTTGATACTGTAGTGCTCTATATTTTAGAATTTATTTTTTTGGGGGAAGCCGAATTTTCTTAAAAAGAAAACCAGAAAAAAAAGTACACTTTCTCTCCACATTTTCATACGTATTTAAGTGGAAACACTAACACCATTATAATAAGTTTCTGTTGTTGTTTCATCTGTCGGTACATTCATCGCCTTTCCCGTTTCACGTACCCTCATAGCCTCACCCGCTTTCCCTCCCTTCCAATTTTTTTTTAGTTTGGTTTCACTTGTCAGTAATGAGCTTTTGCGCCAAGAGCAAAAAAGAAAGAAAAAAAAATCTGGGAAAAGATGCCTTTTCAACTACAATAATATAAAAAAAGCCCGTAGGAAACAACACTATTATTGTAGCTGAAAATAAGGAGGGAAGTAAAAACGAAAAGGCTGTTGAACAACCGTGAATACATTAGAATTGCGTAAGATGAAGGAACTGATTGTGTTTTCCCTTGTCTTAATGATTTTTTTTTCACTTTGATGGGAAATCACACAAAGAAAGGAGTATTACATTGCGTAATATTCAATCTGATATGTGTTTTTTTAGATAGAGGAAAAAGGGGTTTCTGAAAGAATAAAAACGATTCACTTTTTTTTACTACAGTTTATAATGCAGTGCGTGTGCAGGGATTCACAGAACGGAGCAGGCTGAAAGTTTTAGGAAGAGGAATGGTGCAATATAGTGAATGGGGAAATGTATATAAAATAGAATAAACATGTACACATTTTAAGCATTAAACGCACCAGCTTCACGCACACGCACAGCAGACTGTTAAGAAAAAAAGCAGTGGTTATAACTGGTAAGATGGATGGGATAAAAGATTGGAAATTGAATGAGTTAAAAAAACGAAATGAATGGAAGAATCCTTTTTTAAAAAGCTTTTTTCTTGATGTCATTACTTCCACTTGGAAAAATTTAGATGAGAGTTGGAAATAATAAAAAAAAGTATTATAGAAAAAAAAGTCAAGTTTTTTTTCACATTTTTTACTACAGTTTATAATGCAGTGCGTGTGCAGGGATTCACAGAACGGAGCAGGCTGAAAGTTTTAGGAAGAGGAATGGTGCAATATAGTGAATGGGAAAATATATATAAAATAGGATAAACATGTACACATTTTAAGCATTAAACGCACCAGCTTCACGCACACGCACAGCAGACTGTAAAAGAAAAAAAAAAGTAGTGGTATAACTGGTAAGATGGATGGGATAAAAGATTGGAAATTGAATGAGTTAAAAAACGAAATGAATGGAAGAATCCTTTTTTTAAAAAGCTTTTTTCTTGATGTCATTACTTCCACTTGGAAAAATTTAGATGAGAGTTGGAAATAATAAAAAAAAGTATTATAGAAAAAAAGTCAAGTTTTTTTTCACTAAAGCTATTCAAGTGTACAAGATACGGCCCCACATTTGGCAGTGGCGAGAGTGGCACAGGCCAGGGCCAGGCCACTGATGAAGATTTGATCTTCCCTGAAAATCTTTTTGATGAGCCAAAACGAATGCGAGTAGAGGGAAGGATTTATTGCAGAAAAAAGCAAGAGAGTGGCACAGGCCAGGGCCAGGCCACTGATGAAGATTTGATCTTCCCTGAAAATCTTTTTGATGAGCCAAAACGAATGCGAGTAGAGGGAAGGATTTATTGCAGAAAAAAAAGCATTACACTTTGACTCGACAGTGCCACACTCATCTACTTATGGGTAATCATTCAGGGAAAATTAGCTTTTTAGTCGGATGACATGGAATGGAAAAAAGAAAGCTACTTTGGTAGGGATTTTTTTGCGTGTCTGGCATAGGCTATGCTGCATAATGCAAGGAAAATTGGATGTGAGAGAATACCGGAAATATATGCTCAACGTCCTTTCTGTTTCTCCTCACCCTAATCAAATTTATTGTTTGGGATATGAGCTCCTTTAAAACTACATTTTTTTTCTTTTTTCTTCAATGTCAAGGCTTTTTTATATGAGCTTTTTGGTGGTCATCCAGCACAAAAGGAAAACGCTCGTGGTGTGTGCTTTGACCTTCCTGGAAGAAGTTTTTTTTGCCTTTCCATTTTCCCATTTTGTGAAGAGTGCACGGTTGATTAATCAGAGAAGTACTACAAAAGCTTTTCACCCTTCGTAATGAACTCTTTTTGGAAGTTGCATAGCGTACGCCATCAAGGAAAAGGCGGAAATGCAGACAGTTTTAGGCACTGCTGCTCCCTGTCACTGACGCACACAATTTTTCTGTATAATGCACTCCCGACACATGTGGTGCCGGCCACATACTCGACAAAGTATCCTTATTCTTCCTTGGTGCCGGACTAATATTGAAATGGGCTAGGACAAATCCATTCATTTCGATTGTTGCGTTGCCCGAAAAAAGAGAAAAAAAGTTTTCTACTTAGCTTTTGCTTACCATTTATCTTAAAGCAAAAATTCTCTCTCGCTTATTTTATTCCTTGTTACGGCACACTACTAACAAATTCTCGTGTGGGGATGCCAGCGATATTTTTTATTACTTGTAAAAGTTGTAGCGCTGAAGCATAAAGAGCCCTCACTTTAGATAACTATCCAGCCCTCCGAGACACTTTTATTTTTCCAAGGTGGAGGATTGCACTTGCCCAACCGGTTTTCACTTACCACAGCCAACGACGACACGAGCCAAGCCAGTTGGGTGCACGGGTGATTGAGTAGGATCGAGAAAAAAAGACAGGAAATCTATGGAAAAAAATCCACTACTTTTTTTTTGTAATGATTGGACGGATACTAACAAGCCAATGCCTAACATCCTCCAACAAGATATAGATTTCCCGATGTACGTGGCAATGAAACTTTAGAAGAAAAAGAGAGGCAAAAAAATCTACTCGCAAGTATGAAAACCGTCATCGTCATAATGAATGATTGCACGGGAAATATAAAAAAAAGAACTGTGCAAGTTGCATTAGCAGCACAGACCTTCCTATTTCCTAACCGTTATTATTCCTCTCTCTTTTTAACTTGCTCACAGTTTGCAACTGGCTTAAGCCGAGTTTTTCCCCCAAGTGCCCGGAAGCCGTTTTCCCATTAGATAGACCTTCCTTTTTCCTAACCGTTATTATTCCTCTCTCTTTTTAACTTGCTCACAGTTTGCAACTGGCTTAAGCCGAGTTTTTCCCCCAAGTGCCCGGAAGCCGTTTTCCCATTAGATCCAACCGGAATCAGAACATTCGTCCTCGTCGTCGGTGGCCTTACGCCCTCGTCCTACCCTCGTTTAATGTTATCCCGATATGTTTATATCTCCTGAAAAATTGTATTTGGACTGCCACTGATTTAGCTTTCGTGCCTGCTCCTAGTTCCCCAAAGGGAGTAGTTTGGTGATCAAGCAGTTATGCCTTAGACTAGTTTTTTTTATGAAAGGGAGGAAAAAACGGGGAAAACAGGGCGGTGAGATGATCTCGGTCGTGTGTGAGGATAGTCTCTGGTTTGCTTGCGGTGTATTAAAAACTTTATGCCAAGTAGGGAATTGCTTANCTCTGGTTTGCTTGCGGTGTATTAAAAACTTTATGCCAAGTAGGGAATTGCTTAGATTCGATATTTGGAATTCATCCGAGTCCTCCACTCTCCACTCCACCATCTAAGCTGATATCAGTTTTCGGCGATATCGTAAAACTTGTATGTAGGATGTGATTCTGAAAGAGCGTAAGAAAAGTCTCTTGTAAACAGGCGCAAGTTTTTTTAGAAGTGGCTAGCAAGATGATATGAGGACAGCTTTAAAAGGGAGACGGAAGTTTTTAGAATCGGCTCAACTTTCTCACTAAGGACCTTTTATAAGATTACTGAAACGAGAGACTGTCACTTGACGCATTTATTAGCGGATTACATCTGTACATAGCTACGCAGCTTGCAGCACCTACGACTCATTTTGTGAGGCAGCTGAATCTAAAATCGGAGAGTGTGATAGGGCAACTCTTGCTGAAAAAAATGTACTTGACGGGGAAAAAAATTGGCGGAGTAAGTAGAATAAATAAGGAAAAGCTAGAGGAAACTCGATACCAGCATTTTCCTCCAGTCCTTTTTGTTGGCAGCTAAGGAAAAAAGACTTTTGGTCTATTTCGACGTAAAGCGGATCACTCGGAGGATGTTTGAAGAGAAATTATTGTAATGTCATTTGGAAATGCAATTATGAGAATTCCTGGAAATTTGGAATGGGTGGGATACAATACTAAAATATTCATGGGCTGATAGTGAACAGTAGAACGAAAGTTGTAACGCCCCTTTTCAAACTTACTCTTCGCATTAATGTTTAATAGCTAATTCATGTGAAATTGAAATCCTGAATAAGTTTAAAAATTTAACAATCTGCAATTATGTTATTCCAGATAACAGGATGGCGACCCACTCTGGAAGTTGTTTCCGAAAAGTGTCAGCAATGGCGGTGCTCACGATGGCAGCTCTGCTCATTCCGGTGACGTCGTACTACACGGAAGGTAAGAGAAAGCAGTTTTGCCTTTCAAAAAATAAACATATTTCACCGCAAATCGGGTCATTTATCGTTTAAATGAACATTTAAATATCCAATCAGCTCTGAAAAGGACAGCTCTCGACACACATTTTATTTTCAAACAAGGCACCTCAGGGCAACATAAAAAATGGTGGCATTTGTAGTGATAACGTCTACTAAAATCGTACTTGGAAGGGAAGCTATCTAAGGGAGGGAATGTTTAAAAATGCATAGATTTTGGGCATGTAGAACACAGTTGACGTTTCCTAACAGGGAGCAATCAAGATTAAATTGTTTATTAATAAAAATTCCCTAGTCGCAACAAGTAGGCCTCATTTCCCCTACGAAGAAAATAATTCCCAGAGGAGGAAATCAAAATTGACAAGTGACTGACTTCTAAAAGTAACCTACCCACGGCTGAGCTACGTTGCAAATTGGCTGTTTTGCCAAAAAGCCAATAAATATAGATGACTTGAATAGAAAATAAAATTGCCTTTTCCAAACTTCTTCTTACTAGGGAGTAATTTTCCGCGGCATTTCCCAGCCCTGACTAGAGCAGGAGCAGAGAAAGGCAAACTGACTCATTTCATTTTCAATATTTTATGCGAAAGAGAAAACCCACAGCCACTTCTTTCCTTACCATGTTTACATAAGCCTTTTATTCTTCACTTCACTCCTGTGGTTCAGCACTGCACAGATGTTTCGAATGGGAAGTGGGTAACCTTAAACTTTCCCTTTTATACTAAAAATCCAAAAAAAACGATCACTTTCGCCAGCTTTCCTTTTTTCGCCAAAAAAAATGCTACCAGAATGTGGCGGAAACTTTATGCGAAATTTTTTAGGGTTGTCTCATTAAAAAAAATATTTTTGGTAAAAAAAACTACCTACTCTTCCCTATATAAAAGGCACTTGGTTAAATTAGATCATGATTTAGTGCTGGAAAAATGCTCCAGCACTACCAACTTATTTCCAGAGTAGATATATGCACAGCCACAGCCACTCTCTCTCTCTCTCTTTCGCCTCTTGTAAAATTGGCAAACTCATCTTAAAAACAGGGAATGCAGGTACTACTACGCTGCTGTAGGTTGCAGTTACAGGCATGCAAGAAAAAAAAATTCTTGGCTGCAACAAAAGCACTCTTTCCTCTTGGACTATCCTCAAGGACCAGAAACTACTATGCCTACTGCCACAGGGTCCAACATCTTCATTTCTTTGCCTAAAAATATAAAAGAATTTGGTGTGCTAGTGCTAGTACCTGAGAAAAAGAATTGTTCCTTGTGTTCCCAGCCAACCTTTTGGGGTCTCAGGGATGCAGCCTTTTCCCTTCCATTCATTTTTGGAACAAAAGGCCCCAGAAAAAAAGTTTTTTGCCTCTTAAAACAAAAGAAAGTCTCAAAGCAAAGGAGAAGTGGCATAGTAGGAAAAACGTGCACGAGAAAAGGGAAGTTGAGCAACACCCAAAGTAAAAAAAAACAAAAGGAGAACGAAGTTTGCGAAATGAGAGGGAGAAATTGAGGACCACAAAAGAGAAACTTGATTACCTATTCCACCACATATCCTCACACGTTAGCTTTACCGATTGCCTCATTTCATACCCAATACTGTAGCCATCCACTTCTCTTCTACTGCGTTCCCATCACCACCGTAATCGCGCTCGTCATCATCGCCACTGCCGCCACCACCACACTAAAAAAAGTGGAGTTTTCCCCAAAGAGAAACTTTAACTTTTCTATTGTGATCCTCTCCTCAAGTAAAAAAAAACTTCCTTTGAGGAAGTGCGTAGAATAGCAGGAGGAAGTAACACTTTCAGCTTGGTAATTATGAGTGTGGTGATGTGGCGCAACTGCAAACAATTAACTCTCCTCTCAATATAAAGGAGTATAAAAAGAGGCTTGCCGTATTATGTAAGAAATCTCATTTGTGTAAAATTACACAAAGAAAAAGTTGGAGAAAGAGCTGCACTTTGTCTCTCTCTTTCTTTCTATTTCGCTGCACTCATATTCCTTTTTCCACCGCACCGAGAGGGACAGTTTAGACAAGGAAAAAAATGATATTTTCAAAATGTTTCCCGCTGGGCATTAACTGCGCTGCACTGGAAGTGCATTTAAACCGTAAGTAATGTACAGCAGCTTAAGAGTCATCAACGTCAAACTGATTATTACAGTGATATGATTACACTCTCATAATTTGACGTGCGGAGTAATAACAGAAAAAGACAAGGAGCACGCTGCGCCTCACTCACTCTATCTGCTCTGGGACTTCTCCACAAAATATTTATTTCTCTGACGGTAATATGAATGCGATGTAAATTGACACACTGGGAACTATAACTTTCCCATGTTGGAGCTCCTTTCTTTTCATTACAATCATATACCCAAAAGCCACACAGATGAGTTGGTTTTTGCTGGAGAAGGAAGCTAGTAAAAAAAGGCTTAAAAAAGCGATGTGCATCTGCATGACTCATATTACATCATTATTACATTTTTTTGTCTGTGTGTGCTCTCA
>JAHZND010002355.1:0-12029 GCA_027744115.1 Acrocyrtus sp. NNG-2020
CCAGAAATAAAAAAAACTACCCTTGTCTTCCTCTCTCTCTCTCTCTCCTAATCTTAAAAGGAGAAAGTAAAGTTCACATAAAAAATTCTCAAATACATCCTTCCCCGAAGAAAAGCTGCAACAGCAACTTTTTCATTTATCTCGACCAACTTATATATCCTCCTCCCATGTTCCCTTTTTGTCATTGTTGTGCTGTTTAGGCATATTCTCCTTGAAAAAAGCAATTGTACACCTAAAAACTTATACAGGCACTACAAAAGTACGTACAACAACTGGGTAATTTTTTTTAGCGAGATTCTCTCCTTTTTCCCGCAGATAAAGTACACGGCAATCCATACTACTGGCTAGAGGCATAAGACATATAGGCAGTTATTCTAGGACAATCTTGTATTCACTGCGGAAAAAAAACTATTTTAATTCTGTTCTCTTTTTCCTCCGCTAATAGAAAGTTTCTTGGTCTCAGAAGAGAGCTTTTTTATAGGAGCATTGAGATTTTCCTTCTTCTTTTTCCAAGGGTGAGCTGTGACTGTGAGTTGTGAGCTCTTTGTATTTTGCCAGGATGATGGTTGGTGGTGGTGGTATGGTGCGTGCTAGATGAGAATTTTTTTTACCTTCACAGAGTAAATAGGAAAAGAGTATCAAAAGTAAGCACTTAAAACGAGCAAAATATGTTTGGCGTGTGATATTTGCTCAAAAAGTAGACAAGTGGCTTTGCAACAGTAACTTACTGCGCAAGGAGACATACTAGCTAGCTAATACGACGCTTTTACTGTGGGAGCATTTTATTTTCAAGGACGAGCTTGTTGTCAGCCCCAACACCGAAAATTAAATCCGTTTCATTGTAATCCTACCGGGGAATGAAGAAGGCACGCCTAAGAGTATCAAAAGTAAGCACTTAAAACGAGCAAAATATGTTTGGCGTGTGATATTTGCTCAAAAAGTAGACAAGTGGCTTACTGCGCAAGGAGACATGTTAGCTAGTGCGATCCTCAGCTAATACGACGCTTTTACTGTGGGAGCGTTTTATTTTCAAGGACGAGCTTGAACTTGTTGTCAGCCCCAACACCGAAAATTAAATCCGTTTCATTGTAATCCTACCGGGGAATGAAGAAGGCACGCCTCTATTTATTTTCAATGGTGCTTTATGAGAGCCGGATATCTAGGAATTGGAAGCGCCGTGTGTAGTCTCCATTTTATTCTTTCGGGTTTTATTTTATCCTTGTCTGGAAAACATTGGAAAATTCTGAGAGTTCCAGTGTAAGGAATTAGAGTATCAGCAGCAGCTCAACTTGGATTTAGAAAGTAGTACGTAAGAAGGAATGGGACAACTAGTCTAATTCGTTTTTTATTTAGCTGAAGTGCACATCCCTCCCACTAGACACGCCCTTACATGGAAATAACTTTTAAAATATTCCAAGGTTGCCCGCACCAGGACAAAATACGGATAGAAATTTTTTTATGTGAAAATCTAACAACGGCCCCATTTGCAGCCTAAATTAGAGAGCTGGACACAAAATTCCCGATTATAGCTGCATTAAAAATGCAGGTTAATCGGTGCAATTTGTTCCCCGGGAACATGTGGAAATCTGAATTTGAGAGCTCAATTAGTATGGCTGGGTAGCATTTCCCCTTCCCCACGTAATAGGAATTAATGAACCGTTCCACTGTCATCATGTGCAAACAAACAAAACGCGCATACCCACTTTTGGGTCTATATACTCCCGTAAAAAGCGGAAATGGAAGTGGCTGCGTCCTTCCGATACATTTTATTTCTGCATTGCTCCGCACAAAAGGTGTATTTTGAGTATCCACCCCAAAATTACAGTGATCGATGGGAGCCCCTGCCCATTTTTATTATTTAGATGGGAGATACAGCATTATTAGTTTACAATAAATTTATTGGAATTGTTGCCGTCATGTTTCTGAATAAAGAAAATGAACTTATTTTGAAAGCTCCCTTAAAAGCAATAAGGATATGGAGAGGATTGAGTGGAGTCGCACAAAAAAAATTTGCTGAACTTTCTACTTTCTACTCCCGCCACCACCTACCCGCCGACTACTTTCTCTTCCCTCCCTGGTTGAGTAACAGTGATAAAAAAAATTTATATTGCTGATCTGCAAAAAATACTCCTTTTTCTCCGCAATTGACAAAATCCATAACAAATAGGGACGCATAAGTATAGTAAAGTAGTATCTATTTGTCAATTCAAATTCTAAAGGAGGAAAAACCGAAAGCAATTTAAATACGAATGAGATTTCTTGGCCGTTATGATATTTGCCAAATAAAAGTGGCATATTTTATGGAGATTCATTTCGCTGCGGATGCAGCTCTACTACCACCACCACCAAAAATTTCTTTATGAGATACTTCTGGACTAGTCCTATACTTATTTTTCGGGGCTAGCTGAACGCTGAACCTGATACTACCTACCAATATTACCTTTTTTACGGAGCATATTGATAGCAAGAAAAAAAAGTCATTTTGGTCTTTGCATAACCGTCAACTACCCAAATATCACCTAAAAATATTTTCTATATAGGATTGCCTTTCTACTATGACAAGGAAGTAAACCAGTTCAAATAACTTTTTTGTTTAGAAGTTGTAGCAGTCTTGGAAAGTCGGCTCATTTCCTTCCTTTCTACGTGTTCTGAAAGCTCTTTTCTCTCTGATGATGATGCCATACCATTGATAAAATAAAAATTAAATGATCTTGACCAGCTCTTTTTTTTCCTGCTCTCTTGTAGAATGAAATGCTCCTGTATCTCTCAGCTCTTCTGAGCTTTTATGCTCATACAATATAAAAAAACGTTGATCAAATCAGCTTTTTTTAAGTCTCAGCTCATTCCATAACTTTATTGGATACTTATGAAGGAAAAGCAGTCTTTTATTTTTACCATAGTTTGCCGCTCTGGCTTCTTCTCCACACACACGCTACGAAATGGCAAATCGCTACATATGTATTGTACCTCGAGATAAAAAAATGAGTAAATTCTCAATGAATGCACAAGGAGAGAGTCAGGAGGGAGACGTCATTCTCCTTCCGCTCTTATCCTACACTCAAGTTAGATAGAAAAAAAAGTGTCCCTGTGGCCCTTATCAGTTTCACATACGGGAGACTACTAACATTCCTTGTTTAGGTACTAGGAGGAGAGTAGTGGGAGAGAATGGAAAATATTTTTTTCCCAACTCCGAAACCTGAACAGTTCTCATATTCTCATGCTTCCACACACTTTCCACTTTTCCAGCTACACCCATTGTTCTTGAAGGAATGAGCGAAATCAGGTTTGTCGCAAATACTGGAGGGTTGAACGATTCTGATTGTTCTTCATCTAGCCCAAAAAGATGTGTGTACGGTATGGTTACAGTATTTTTTTTTATAAAAATCCTTTTACGAGAGCACTACTCTTGCTCGGGTTCATGCAACTTTTTTTAGCCGTTGGAAATACGGTTTCAGACAATTTTTTTTCTATAAAGTGACGTGACATTGTTTTTCCGCTGCTAGTAAAGTAGTATTGAGCAGTGTGTGGGAAGGCATATGTGAAAAAAATATATATCAGGGATCATAATATGGGATCGCTCATCATCGTCATCCCAAGTTATGACTTGAATTTATTTCCCATATGGGACGAACCCATGCCGTTTCTGAATTAATTCGGGTTTCTATCTATGATTTTAGATTTCACCGTACAACTCCCACTACTTCTCAGCCTGGTTTTTAGAGCGTCTCATAAAAAATATTTTTTATAGCGAAATGACATACTTTAGAAAATGGCGAAAAAACGGGACTATTTCAAAAGTTTTGAAGCGCAGATGTATGTATCTACATTAGAATATTAGAGAGAATAACGAGGGAGGAGAGGAGTCAAAGTCAATAGAAAAATGGAGTCGGTCGTCGGTCCTAGATGGAAAAGGATCAAATGGGTTCTATAAACAGACAAGAGATGAAATAAAGCTGACAATAAAATATAAAACTAACATAAAAATATATATATTTGGAGTGGAGGGGGCAAAAAAGGAGCCATTCATCTGTTTCAGTTACTAATACTGCCACACACCGTTTTCGTGCGACCACACAACACCACAGACTACAGTATTTTTTGCACTAGCTCCTGCACAGTCACACTATTAAAAGGGAAGTTTTAGCGTAGCACACACCACCCTTGAGTGTAGGAGCGCCAAGTGCTTATTACTTTTTCTCCGCTCATCACACTCAAGTAGGGGTAATCAAGAACAAAAGTGTTTTGTTTCACTTTCCACCGAGTTGCATTCTCCACAGAGAGAAAGCAGGAGAGAAAAGTGAAAGGAAGAGAGCGATGAGTCTCTTTCGTATTGCCTCACGGAAGATTAGGATTCTTGCTCTGCCCGGATGACAAAGGAATTGATGAAAAACAATGTTGAGCTGGAAATGAACTTGTTCTATAGCGTATGCTTCCACTTTGGAAATTGTATTTCTGTCTCCCTTCATCAAGCAATTGTCCCCTGGTTAAATTGTAGTTGTAGTCTGTGGATTTTATATGGGGACGGCGGCTTCAACATTATTTTTTTGGAAAGTTGTTGGCCCTTCTTGATTTCATAAAAAAGAAGATTGGGGATTGGGTGAGAAGTGGGAATGAGGAGGAAAGCCAAAATTGTAAGGATGTTTATCTTGCTTACGGATCATCATTTATTAGAAGTGAAAAGGACGATGACTTTCCCCTACTCTCCCCTTTTTATTAGCTGTAACGGGAATGGAAGTGGCCCTGTTAATTCTTGGAGGGTTCCCGGTTCAACCTAACATTTGAAAGATGGCAATGGCAAGTGGGCTTAGCGCTAGAAATAACTTGAAACTCAAGAAGTGTAACTCTTTTTTGCACAACGGATCACGCAGCAAGTTTTCCTTTTCTTATGGAAAGGAAAGTGATCAGAAATGTCCAGCGATGATGACGTCTTGACATTTTTACTGACACTTTCATTCCGGTGGCCGTAAGTAGAGATATGCGAAGCACACTCGGAAAGAACTGAGCCGTGCCAGAAAAGTGCTTAGGAGAAAAAAGGATATTTATGACGTGGAAATAACTACACTAAAAAGATACGTATAAGAAAGTAAGTATAAAAGAGGAAAAGATAAAAAAAAATTGAGCAGATTAAGCAGAAATTTCATAGACCAACTTTATATGGGAATGTGTGTAACTGGGCTAATTTAGTTTTCTAGTTGATAACTCTATTAAGTCATAGTTTGGCCGAAGAACGGTGAGATTTTAGCCACCAAGTAGGTAGCTGGAGAAGGCGAAGGAGAGGAAAAAAAAGATATACGCTTTGGGTACACATATAGCGATATCATTTACTTCATAATGGACGGAAGACGCTAATAAGCCAAAAACTTTGTAAACGGCCGTGAAAGACAGGACGGACTTTTTTTTACTAACTTGAATTTAGAGGCATTAATCCAATTAACAGCCAGATTTACACTTTCCACAGTTGAGTCACCTAAAACAAAGTTGAGCTGGAAATGGGGAACGATGCAGAAGTTTTCTTTACTTTACTCGGTTGGACCTTTAAAAAAATATTTCACGCCCTGGTCACAACGAGAGTTTCAAATTGGGGATGACTGCTAACTGCTGTAAGCGAGTATATAACCCGGTAAATTTAAAGAGGAATGCAGAAATGCACAATCCTCTTGTGGTAACTTCTTGGTTCCCCTCTCACCTTAAACCAGAAAAAAATTTGCAAAACTTGCAAAAATTTTAAAGTTAAGCGCCACTAAAATAGGTTTCCATTATGGAGATGTCAATTTGACAAGATTTTATTGCAAGCTTTTTCGACTCATTCCAAAGGACAGTTGAAAAATTCAAATTTTCGCTTTTAGCTTTTTTCCTGTCAGAAGGCTGAGAGAGTTAAACGAAAATGAAATGGCCGGGGTGCATTTTAAAATTAAAATTTGCAGCCGTCAATCCCATCAGCGCTCCTTTTCAGCAAAAAGAAAAAAAAGCAGTTCCGTCCGGTGATGAATTTACCCGTAGTAATAATAGGAAATACGAAGCGTAAAAAGCTGCTGCAGTAGAAACCGTTTTTTGCAGTTGTCTTTTATCGTTTCACACGTAATTTGACTTTTCCCCTACTTTCCTAGAAAAACGTTTCTCCGTGTCACTCACTGCACACTTCTTACCGGCTGTGTGATGTCAGAGGAGAGCTACAGTTGTTCGGTGACTTTTCCGCATGGCCTGCTTCAGTACTCGAGTCAAGTTTGCATGTCAATACAAACTGGATTCGCTTGTCTAGCGTGGCGAAATTTACAGAGCTCAGTGCTCACTACTACTCACTAGCCTGTAAAAACTCTAAATAGCTTGACAAGACCATCACTTTTGAGTAGTGTGCATTAACTGGGAAAATTTGCATTCTGCAAAATTGTTCAAATAACTCTGAATTTCTGAAAGCTGATGTATAGCTGCCACTGTCATGTTCGCTAATTTCAGATTCAAGTGCTAAAGTCTCCCGCTGGCTGACAAATGCATTAGCTTTCACATTAAAGTGCTATGCTGCTTACAGTAATCAAGAGAAATGTCGGGAGTATTTGTATTTCCGCGGAATTTTTTTTATTCAGCGTGGCCCCTTTTCCCTTTTCCGTCACTTTACGATATTGCTGCTCTCTATTCAGTTGGCACTTTTGGCAGTCGTTGGTGCTTGCATGGCAAACAAACTAACTTATTTGCATTCCAATTTCTGATTTTTTTAGCAAACCAGCCAAGAGCGAAGAAAAGTGTAGAGCTCATAGCACTATACCCCAACCAATTTCAAGCTGTTGCGTTGTGATAAAAAACGATGAAACTACAAATTAAAGAGACGTTAGCTGGTACATACACTTGTAGGCCGCATGAAAAGCTTTTTACAGCATGTCCACTTACCATTTAATTAACTTTGCAGCTTCCTCCAGTCCTAAATACCTAAACTTCATCTAAAAAAACATGGAAATAGGCATAGAGAGAAAAAAACCCCTCCAACTTTCATTGTTTCCTAGACGCAAAAAAATTTGTTAAAACGGAATTCACAATACATGTCAAATACACGATAAATAATCTGAAAACATGTTCACTTTTGATTTTTGATCTTCCACTATTTAGTCCCTCGTTCGCATCATTGTTCAATCTCCCCTCTTCCGGTTTTTGGAGAAGAAGAGTGCTAGCACGATATTCAAGTTCAGTCAAAAATATTCTTCAAAAATTACTGTCAGGGATTGCCAAAATTAGGTCGCATTTTTTTGAAAATTTAAGTACGGATATGATGCCGACAAACGCCATAACGCAGTCTTCACTATTTTTAAGTGTGTAGAATCCGGAAGTTTGGATTGGAGGAAATGGTAGGTAGTCCGTATAGCCAAGCTCTGATTCTCTGATTTGTGATATAGATAAATTATAATTGGTGTCTGAGGTAGATGCCTATTCTACAAGGCTTGTGTGAGTGCGGCTGTCGGTAAATAAATGGTCTTCGAGAATTTTACAAGTAAAAAAGTAAAAGTGGGATTGGTTGACAAAAGAAGACCTCCAACCGTTAATTTGTAAGTTGCGTTGGGCCGATCAGAGCTTTTGTTGGCTATAAAAATGGCTTAACTTTGGCAATTACAGCGAGAAATAATTTGTCTTCTGAAAGATAAATGGGCTATGGATGCTTTATAATATGACCAGAGAGAGACCCAAAAGTGGAAAATTAGGAGTCATCGTGAAAAAAACCGTTAGCAGAGCTGAAACTACTTTCAGATGAGTCCACCGTCCGCCTGAGCTTCCCATATCTAATGCTGACTGCAGATTGGAGAATAAATTGGATTATATTTTTTTTCATAGAAAAGTATAGTGCTACCTTTCCCACTCATTTACCGCGAATTTTACCTAAAAAAGCTGATCATTTTTCAACATATCTTTTTTTCCACCGGATTTTAAAGGGATTATTCTGCAATTATAATTCCACGCGATAAAATTCTCGTAAATTTCATCCTTTTATAGAGAGGCATACCCATATTCCAGTAAAATGATAAATGGCTCAACTGTAATTATCGGCTCCAACAGCTAAAATAAGGGAACCGCTGCTATGTCAGTCCAGTCTTCCTGAAAATAAAAAAATAGGCACGTATGTATACTGCGATGACGTACTGAAAATGTGTCATCTTCGTGAATCATCTTGAGTGGTCAATTTTAGTGACATTTTGAATGACAACGGCACAAATTTTTTAGAAGGGCATAAGGAAGTACTTTTCTACACAAGGTAAAAATATACAGCGCAATTTATTTCTATATCGCCATTACAATTTAGTGTCTATTGTTGCTGAGCTGAAACTGTCCCGAAAATCGGTTTCGATAAAGAGCTGTAAAAATTGGAGTGGAAAGAAAAAGGTCGTTAAAAGATAGATGAATAGAGCAACGACCATCCACCACCATCACCACCTCCGCCACCATTATTCCTTCAACGAAAATATATATTGACGTTATGCCATTGTTGATATTTTTTTTTGTGTGACCCGAGCACGCTTTCATTTCGCAAGCTAACCGTAACAAAACAGTAACTCATTACACGCCTTCCACTTTCATCGTCTTCAAAAGTGAGCCGACACTGACAGCCACATTATCATTACCATACCCATAAAAATACTCTTTTCCCACTTTACGGAAGCTTGGAGTATGAAGCTTTTCATCTTTCCGGTGATGTTTTCACTGTTTACAGCATAGCTCATTTTTTTTCTAAGGTTCAGACATTTTCACCGTAGTACACATACTTACAACAGTCAAAGGAAATTTAATTCATAATAGAAAGTTGGGAAAGTTTTACAGTCAAAAAGCTGATTGTATGAATGTCCTTCACTCACAGCTCTATTTTTACACAAAACTCGCTCCAGCTTTTTTTGCTACCACCTCCCTCCATAAATAGCGCGCGTGGATCACGTCTCACGTCCCTCGCAACGCAATATATGAACATCCGTAAAATTGTATGTAAATAAAAAAGGCCATCGGAGAGAAAGGTCATCTCCATTTTACACAGCTTCCAACTTTTCCTGTCTGATTTTGACATTTTCCCCGAAAAATGGGAGGGAGTGTAAGTTGCGTAAAATTATTTTATTTTTTGGGCTTCTCCGGAGAATTCCTCCCGCACAAACGTTTCCTGTGCAACACGTCCTACTTGAGCAATCTACATTTTTCCTGAATTTATATTTTCAACAGAAATATTATAATCATTTCTTAGTCTAATAACTTTCCCCCTCTTCTCGTCAGCACATCCTCTGTTCTTGTATACCATATTATCCGTCAATGCTCCATCTCCATAATATTCTCCATCCTCCCATATTTTCCCTCCATCTTCCCAGACAAGTGAACCCCACTATATAGACCCTACCCCTACTCCATTATAAAAAAACAACAAAAATTTCCTTTTCATATTCTCAGGCAGAACAAACCTGGCTATTAGTGTGGGCGATGCAATCTTTCTTCGCTTTCATACAAGTGTCTCTATGGCTCGTCGCTAGTGTGTACACGCGAGTCCACAAAAAAATTATTATGCAAAAAGAAAGACCATAAAAGCCAAAGAGTTTCTCTTTGAATTCGCCCAGGGACACATGAAATATTAAAGCCGTTTGCATAATGTTTTCCGCTAAGAACACGAGGAAAGGTAAAATTTCTAAGGGAATCTTGTCAACTTTTATCTTACGCATAAACACTTTTTTGAAAAAAGGCTCTCTCTCACTCCTCTCCTCTGCTTCCCCTTCCTCTTTCTTGCTCAAGGATAAAAATTAATATGAATATGAATTATCCTGTGTGGTAGTTGGTAGTGGTGATGACGGAACGTGGTAGGACAAAAGGTAGCATCACGTCGCATTACTGGTGGGATAGCGGAGCGGTGATTACTCGAAGAAATAAGCATTTTCCAGACTCCAGACTTGCCTCACTATTTTTCTCCTCTCCTCTTCTTCCCCTTTATTGCACAGGCGAGGTCACTTTCCTCTAAATGATAATGACACTAGGATCAACATTACGCATTATCGCACGTATATAATCATACCTTAAGTTGTAATCATCCTGATAATGATGATTAGATAAATAAGCACTTTCCCTTTAAGAATATTCTTGCTATTACTTCTACCGCCGGGTCTGACCGCACGTCTCTCCTTTTCAAGCGCCCTGCTTATATTTAAAAAATATATATTCCACTGCGTCTAAGTTTCATAAGCAAGAAATGTATTTTTGAAGATGTTTTCATGCTGCATATCCTTTGAAATGTGGCTCTGTTCTGGTTTCATGTCAGGACCTTTTCCGTTTTCCGTCTGTTCTCCGAAAACAGAGGAATTACATTTTACTACGTGGATGTGGGAGAGTGAAAGGAGCTAATCATTTTCGGTTGAATGTGCGCTCCAGTTCCACTGCTCCACAGCAAGTTACTCATTTTCCAGGAAAGTTTTATATAATGGCACTTGACGCGTGATTCATTTCCACACACAAAAACCTTTTTTTCCGCGTAGTTGTAAGGGCTCTCCGTAAAAGAAAAAAAAGTTAAATTGTGGAGGAAAAGAAAAGTTTCGCGCTGTTTTCAATGGAGGAATATGTGAGTGGAAATGAACTGGGACTGCATTTTTACGTGTTATTAAATGTCGGAGTTTTTAGAGGAACAAAAACCGAAAGGACTTGAAGTACGTACGTGAATGCACGCACGTGTGTGCTCTTTGCAACACACTACCCTGAATATTTTTTTTGTGTCTAATATCACAAAAAACGGTTTTTTGGAAGTTAGCGGGGAGGAGAGTGAAGAGAGAGGAAAAAAACTAGGTTGGAAATTGAACTTCAGAGGAGAATTAAGGAGGATTATTTTTTACTTCTGGGTGAAATACCCTACTTACTTCTGTACACTGGTGAGAGTCTATAGTAAATTCCTATCCACCCAGGTTATTTTTTTATCTTCACCTGAACATTTGATTCCTCTGAGCTTCATGTGCAAAATTAGAAGGAAAGTAGGTTAGGGGAAGCAAAAATCGCTGGAGACTGGAACAAAAATATTACATTTGGCATTTTGCCCCTTAATTTACTTTCATTTAAGGGGAAAAAATATAAATATGCCACTGCATTTCCGATGATGTTCGCTGGGAAAAGTGACCCTGAACAAAATATATACGGCAGGATGAGTACACTGCATTTACTTTTCCTGTCTTCATCCTTGGGGAAATGCGCCAGCTTTAAAAGTAGGCATTTATTTCCCTTATTTTACGCTCCGCAAACTATCCACGGTAAACAAGACACCTTTTACTCAGCGTGAAAAAAAAATAGTTGGGCAAAGGCTTCTCTCTAACAAATTTCTTGAAAAATGAGTCTACTTAACCAATTTTTGCCCTGAATAGGCGGACAAACAAAGTAGGGTGTAAGCGGAAGCAAATAAAAATGTACTTTTTGACTCCGCCCGTAAAGGAAAGAAAGAGTATAAAAAGTGGAGTGGGTTATTAGAAGATTTAGGCAGCTAACAAGGTAACTCTCTCTTTTCCTGCTGTGTTTACAGCCCTCCAAAGCAAATAGAGTTTTGCTATTTTCTGTCACTTCTTGGAATGGGATATATTTAGCTAAGCTATGATTTCTTCAAGTGAACGAAATTGTATACTTTCTCCTCCCTGCAGGACTCTTTATGTTTACCAGCTAGAAACTCCAAACTTGGAAAAAATGTCATCATCGTTAGTGCAAAATGAAAAGGATTTTTTTTTCTCCAAGAAAAAAATATTGAAAATACGATATTGATCAGCTCTGTAATACTCCTGATACTGAAAAATTATACATCCACGGAAATGATAGGGATGACAATGCCGAAGCTATCCATTCCCATATCGTTTTACTTTGTGTAAGAGCAGCCGAGAAGCAAGCACTCTTTTTTAGCCAATTCCAATCCCACCCGGACGCCAAATGAAGTAGGGCACAGAGAAAAAAAATAAAGTTGCGAAGTTTACTCGAGCAGAAAAAAGAGGGAAGAGGGAAATAGAGAAAAATATACTGGGAAAGTGCTGCCAGGCTCAGGAGTGTCTTCCGCCACACCAAAA
>JAHZND010002355.1:12087-22410 GCA_027744115.1 Acrocyrtus sp. NNG-2020
AAAATATATATATATAGTGGGAGCAACGACTTTCTCTCTCCAACCAGGAATAAAATTGTGCCCTGTTTTAAGGGATAATAACACTATCATGAGGAAATATGATGGATAAAAAGTACTTCATCGATTATAAGTAGCAGGGAAAGTTTCATTTTAAGGCCAAGTCCACAAAACTACATGTGAATGGTATGGAGAAAGTGAAAGATATTAAATGAGAATGTTCTAGGAAAAAGCCCATTCGTTTTAACTCTTTTGTTGTAGAGGGAACTCCAATACGTTACATCGTATTAGGATAAGTAGTAAGTTGTGTTTTTCAGGGGACATGAGGATGAACAAGTCGAAAAAAAAAGTTTTATTTTTTTATATTTTTCATTCTCCCTCTCTCCTTTCCCTTTCGCTGCTCCCTTTCTGTGTCAAGTTCTTGTTAAATAACTGTTGGGAAAAAACAAGATAGAGAGAAGCGGGCGGGATATCTTCATTCCGGAGGAGAAATGGAGTACACTTTGTTTACGCACTTGGCTACAAATTTTTTCCTTCCTTATATATTTTTTCGTCACTCTTCAATCCGAAATGATAAGGGGAAAAACTAGGGAGAAAAAATGGGGAAAATAGCCAAGGGCAGAAGAGACACATTTTCAAGTTATTTCAACTCAGCACTGTTATTTTTTTCCACAAAGACGGAAGAAAAACAGGGACATGGTGGTGATAACAGAGTTTAGTATCACAGCAGTGGCGTAATCATACTTATAGTGCAAAATGGGATAGAAAAGTCCATTACCCATTCCAAGTGATAACAGAGTTTAGTATTACAGCAGTGGTGTAATCATACTTATAGTGCGAAATGGGATAGAAAAGTCCATTACCCATTCCAGAGGTTATTCATCCTCACATTGTATTGCAGTACACACTTAAATACTGTTATGTAAAGGGTCATTGAATTTTTTGAAAAAAAAGAACATTTTTTTGGAAAGTCTTTACTATGAGCAAAGAAGGGGGAACGGAAAAGCCCTTAAAAATTTAGTGTGGCTCACCAACCATTCCCGAAAATGGGATAGAAAAGTCCATTACCCATTCCAGAGGTTATTCATCCTCACATTGTATTGCAGTACACACTTAAATACTGTTATGTAAAGGGTCATTGAAATTTTTTTTTTTAAAAAAAGAACATTTTTTGGAAAGTCTTTAGGGTGAGCAAAGAAGGGGGAACGGAAAAGCCCTTAAAAATTTAGTGTGGCTCACCAACCATTCCCGGGAAAATCCACGGGGAGATGAGAATGATGATGATGATGACGACAAAAGATAGAGGAAAAAAGAAGGAGAGGGCCAGGTCTTTAGCATTTTTTTTCTGGTTATTGTGTTCTACCATATATAAGATGATGGCTTTCAGCTTTACTATTTTAATAATAAAAAGGAGGCGACGATAGAGGAGAAGCTGGAAAATGATAAAAAAAGGAACACTTTTTCAAATGGGAAAACGACAGAATTTTTCCCCATAACTGGAAAATAGAGAAAAAAGGAAGTACACGCGGAGAGAGAAGGCATCTCATTCATTTCATTCATAAAAGATATGTTTATCTGTCAAGATGAAAAGAAAACGAAAAAAAGTCCTTTTTTTTACTTTTACTGCTCAATTTTTGTGCACGTGCAGAGGCCAAGGGAATAGGGCTGTATAGGAATTGGTGGTATTTTTTTTGTGTTACCGTAACCGGAGATAGCACAATGCAGTCCCATTTCCCATTCAGTTGATGATCGCAATGATGACCGTGATCATGAGGACATCGATTTCTCATATGGCAATCAAATGATAGTACATCAATGAAAAAAGAAACATCCCAATGGGTTCTTTGATTTGCCAAGATTATTTGTGAGGCTAAGAGTAGAAAGGATATAAACAGAAATGTTTACTTATTTTTTTAAAGCTAGCTCCACGTGTATACAAATGCACAGGAATTATTGGAATTTCTGGTGAAAGTAGTTTAGTGAATTGATGGTACCCATTGAGGAGGACGAAAAGCAAAATAAGAGAAATGACTTTGTTCGGATGGAGACGGCAATATTTACGATGTGTATTGAGCACAGATGTACTCAGGAGTATACCTATCAAGGCTATCTGGAAGAGGCTGACTATTCCGACTGTTCTCACGCAAAACGCATGCATTGATAATGTAACAAGAAAGGTATGATACCGGCGGAAGGAAGAGGAAAATAATGGAGTGAGGGAGGCTTCACTTTATTTCATCAAAATTCTCCCGGAAACAGGGATTCTCTGTTGAGGCCTGAAAATGTAGTTATCACATCAGACTTCCAGGAGAAAAAGGAAAGGGAGAGGGGCTCCTCCTGTTGGTAAATAATAATAGAGGAAAAAGTGTCTTTGCAGACGGAGAAGACATTTTATTTTTGCGGGTTACACATTCTCTGTTTATGTTAAAGCATCTTCACTTTCTCCGCGGGAATATTTCTCTGTCAAAGAGTGAGAGTGGATATTTTGGATGTTATAGTAGCTGGGCATTGACATTGTGTATGGGAGGAGTGCACAATAAAAAGTCCCGGCGCTAACCAAACCAGAAAAGGAAAACCGTATCTAGTAGCTTTTCTAGGACAAGTGTGTTACCTCAACATAGTCGAGCGAATTCAAATGAGTTTTCCGTTTACTTATTCCCGCAACCCTCAATAGGGATCTTTTGCTTGAGTGAAATTTGTAAAAGTGGAAATGGGAAGTATTCAAACTAGGAGAAAATAATGATATGGGAGTAGCAAGAGATTTTTGGACTCCCGACAAATCTTAAAGTCTTCAGCGTTTTCATTCCATCCTCCTCACATATGGGAAGAGCGCTGTAAATGGAGAGGAGAAAGTGAAGAGTGTAATACGCTCACTAGTCACTAGCGTGGCAGAACTCAAGTTCATGCTCAACGCACGGATGACTGATTACTGAATGGATATTTGTAGAGGTTTGGGAAAAGTAAATAATGTAACGTGTGACACAATGAACTTATTATTACAATATGGCATGGAACGGTGATTTTACGGTAAATATAGGAACATTTCAAGATAGACGCATATTACTGATATGAATGCCGTTCCCGTTTTATACTGCCAATTTCGCTGAGATATTTACGACCTACACTATCCTTTGTTTAAAGCACAAGTGGAAACTTGCAAAACCAACGCAGAAACCAGAAAACCACAACTTTTTTTTATCTCAGCCACCACCACCATCATCACTATCACCATCGTCGTCATCTCTATCGCCCGTTTCGATTTCTTCCAGTTTCCGTATCCTTCACCATCAGTATATTCTACTAATAAAATTGATATCCAGCTTGATATATACTTTTTTTTCCTTATGGGAAGGGAGGATATATATAGGCAATGGTTAACCTGACTGAAGTTGGTTATAAGTGGCAAGGGAAAAACCGTTCTGGGGAGAATTCTATGCGCTCTGCATTGCGTAAACCTTGAACATGAAACTGAATTGTGTGATTTTTTTTCCTAAGAAGAAATTCCTTTTCCGGACTGCGTTTGGCATTTATGGCTAGGGCAATTTCCAAGACTATATGCTGCTGGTTTACCAGAAGAGTGAGCCGAGCCAAGTGTCTGGTTTGGTTTTTCCTTATAGAAATTATTATAATCTTAGAATAGGCATTGAAGGGGAGAAAATATACAATTCCACCCAAACGCACAATCGACTTTGTAACAGTATCTGCTTTGGAGCGAGCGATTTGAGCATCTCTGATTGCAAGAACAAAAAAAAATCAGTACATACTTGATGAGGAAGGAGCAACACCCAGAAACACCGATATTACATGAGTGAATGTACGTGCTCTGTATTTTTTCCAACATTTTTTTATGATAAAATGCCACTTGGCCACTGCACCGTGATCATTATCATCATCATCTGAAGATTGGTTTTCGTTGATCATCCACAAATATGAGTTTCGTGAACTGGAGATGCCTAAGTCAATATTACGGTCACGACCAATTCACGAACACTTTTTTGGCTTTTTCCTTATGCCTTTTATTTTCCATTAGACGGTATAATGATGCCCATTCCATTTTTAAACTGACCAATACATAGCGAAATTGTGTGCCGTTTTCTCAGCAAAAAGGCAAGTTGAAAGAACGGTAAATGGCTAAGTATATAGCAAAGCGATGAACAAACCCAGACCATAATTACACGCATGGCTTGCTCTGGAACTGGGCTTGTTATGTGAAAAAAATAATGTTTTTAAAGGAGAGCTGAATTGGGTACGTTTATATCAATACAATTTAATTTTATGGCAAGTACTTTCGCCACAAATGAGGAAGCAAACGCAGACCAGACCAGGCCACAAATACCAGACCGAAAGCGAAAAGACATTCATTTCTTCTCAGCTAAAAGTGTTGTTTTCTTAGCAAAGTGTTTCCATTACAGCTCAGGGAGAGAGGCTAATGGAAAAAGAAAATCACACTTTAAAAGCTTCCCATTGTCATCTGAGCGGAATGGATAATTTCTTCCATAATAGCTAACCGATTGCCATAAATTATTCACCAAAATTACAGCTCCAGCTTGCTGGACCTGCTACAAGAAGAGCTCCAGTGGAAGGCCGTGGGCGGGGTAATTTCTCGTAAACAAAGTTACACGAGCATTCCGCTTCATGAGCTTTGAATGAGCTTATTTATGCTGATTAACTTTTTTAGTAATTGCTTAATTTATTAAAGATATTTATTGGCTATATCACTCCTAACAAAAGCAGATTGCTAATTTTACAAGTGAAGACAAGTAATTTTAAATTGATTTATACATTTTAAGAAACCAAACTCCTTAAGAAAAACTGCTGTGTTCACACTATCTTTGAGTAAACATATTTACTTCAGTGGTCCACAGATCTCCAAAGTAAGAGCGGTTGGGTGTGAGCAAGTTAGAATTTCTCTCTTTTTTTCTCAGCATGTAAAAAGTTGAATATTTTCTCTGAATTTTTCCCCTTCTTCATTTACGGAGAGAAAATTTACCTCCCATGGAGCTGTTTCAGTTGCCCCGTCTCTCAGCGCATACTTTACATCGAATAATGATTTAAAGCGCGTGAACAAGAGGGTGTCGCCCAAAAAATTTCAATTTATTTGGAAACAAAATCCCAACGCCTTCCTCATTATGTATTACACTTTTATGCACGCGGATAGAATGTGCATGGCCACAAGGATCAGCGAAACCCCGTCAATTTTTCCCTACTACCAAACACATTTTGTAAATATCACGTGATACGCTCCGTTTAGGCAACAGCAAAATTGCCAAAAACAATAACAAAGGAATTATGTCAAAGCCCAACCTAGTTCCTTTTATGCTGTCCATTATTGTCTGGCATTGGAGCAAACAGATAAAGCGTCTTTTGTTTCAGCATTTTATCGTAAGAATCTTCCTTTTTTTAATACGCACAGCATTGTCCTCAAAAGCCAGCTTTAGGACAGTATATCACCTTCCGCTTCCTTTCATTACAAAATTTTTCCGACCTCCACTCACAGATTGTGTAGGGTAGACAAAAAAGAAATTTATGAGTATTAGCCGCATACAGATATATCCGCATTCATAGGGAAAAAATCTCAACAAGACAAAGTCAATAAAGCTACAAAAGCTCCACCAAAAGCTTTTTTTATCTGAGACAGGACAAGTTGATAGATTAGATACGTCCTAGTATGGATTTCAATTCTGAATTTATCTCGAAATTTAAATCTTCAATTTCGCCTTCCAACAAAACAGAAATAAATCTGCGAGCTGTGATCTTAAGTCGAGTGCATAAAAAAATAAGTAAATCCTTGCACTTGCAAAGGAAAAGCTGCTGTGAGCAAAATAAATGAAGTAGAAAAATATGTACGTCTTCTTTCAGGGCTACTGCACACAAAACAAAAATATTTTTCCTTTTTATTTTTTTTTCTTCCCCCATCCCTTTTACGGTTTTTTCTGGTTTACCGGTATTATAGGTTTCTTCAGTGTGGCATTATCTAAGATAAAAAAGGTATTACGCAGACACTTATTTGTGTGCGGAGAGAAGAAAAAAAAGTCTGTAATTTATGAATCCTATTGACTTTAAAAGGAGAGAATGGGAAAAAAAGGCACAGAAAAGGAATAGTGAAGGAAGTGCATTTACAAAAAGGGCAGAGGCTCGGAACGTCTGAAGGCTGAGCGCGCGGCGCTCTACGCAACAAGATAAATTGGGGCCTTGTCGTCTTCAAAAAGAGATGAATGTTTATGTTTACTGAGCGCACGTTACCTATAATCTGTTACTTATGAGTGGCTCTGTGTGTGCACTTCACTTACCAGGACAGAGCTCAGTTTTTTTCTTTTTCAATAAAACATTTTCAAAGCAAACAAACCGGACATGCCTAAAAAAGAGTGGGAAGCAAGTGTAAGATAAACACAGACACGCAAAGCAACTTGGTAAAAAATGGATTGTTTTTGGAGTAAACATGCCTCATTGTTTTGAGCTTTTTCACAGTTTAGGATTTTAAAAAAAATATTTTGTTTACTCTGAGGGAAGCAAGTGTAAGATAAACACAGACACGCAAAGCAACTTGGTAAAAAATGGATTGTTTTTGGAGTAAACATGCCTCATTGTTTTGAGCTTTTTCACAGTTTAGGATTTTAAAAAAATATTTTGTTTACTCTGAATCTTCTCAAAATGGGATTATTAATTTGTAATAGAAAAAGGAAAAACTGAAACCGATTTTGTAATTTTGGCTGAAAAGCGGAATAAGGCTTAATTTAAAGTACAAAGGAATGTATGCAAAGTCTGTACTCAACCATTAAATAGTATTGTCTGAAAGTGAAAGGAAACTAAACGGAAGTTAATGGATAAAATGAAAGGATGTGAAATTAGGGAGGGAGACGTTTGTTGTAGCGTTATCCGATTATTCCAAATTTTTAAGCTTTTTTCCCCCGTATCGGTGATGGAGCAGTGGCATTTCCCATTTTCAAGTTCATTATCCGAGTGGAGGAGATTTCCTCGGCTGATAAAATAATTATTACTAGCTCGGAAGCCAAACAGCATTTTTAGAGCTGGTGAGAAGAGAGAAAGAAGCCTGAGAGCAGTACAGTATTAAGTAGTAAAAGGGCAAAGGAAAATATAGGGGACAGGGAAGAAACAAACAAAAATAAATGACATGTTCCCTCCCGGTTACTGTCTCATTAGTTCCAATCAGTGGTCTAATGAAGCGGGTCGTCTGTTTGAAAATTTTCGTTTAGGCTGGAAGTTCCACTTCCAAAACTATCACTGTCACGTTTAGCAGTGTACACAAAACAAGGAAAAAAGTTCAGCGGAGTGCACACGTGAACACACGCATCACTCCCTCGCACTTATTTTCGTGTCTGGCTGGGTTTCTGAGCCATGTCTGTAGTGCAACGCATGCATGACATGATGACCATGAGATGAAACGCACAAACAAGCGCAAAAAAAATGCCGACAGACAAACAAAACAAAATGAAAATAGAGATGTAACTGTAAATGAAGCTAACAGAAAAAAGCAACAGGACTAGCAAAACTAGAGAAAAACTTCGGCTTAAAAAAATAAAAAGGTTTTGTACGAGTGGAACATGATTTGATTTTGACTGTCTCATGCATTCTGGTTCTGGCTGATAATTCCGAGCTAGAATTGGAGGAAAAACCGTTTATTAGGGAGCGACAAGGTTCATTTCGCGGGGATAATACTAATTGCTTTTTTTTCTTTCCCCTTTGTCACGGCGAATTGTCTAGGAAGTTATTGTCATGAAAGTTTAATCTTGTGCACACACACGTCACACGTGCTGGTGGAGATGGAAGGCTGGTATGGTGAGCTGAGAGCTGTCTGAAAGGGACAAGCTTTAGCAAAGACAGTCCGAGTTTTAGAGTGTAATGGAGATAAGAAAGAAGACACATTTGGGACAGAGAAAGATTCCGAAGTGAACTTTTTTTATTGCACATTTATGCACTGTAGACCAATCCCTAAAGTAGAATTAAGAGTTACCTGCAAAAAAAAATGTTCCCTAACAGTCTCCAGTCTACACAGTCTAGTTAATATATTATTGAAATCTACCAAAAAAAGTTAAGGCACCCAGACTCAGACTGTCCAAAAATCAAAGCACTGGAGTCTGCCAGCGATAGACACGAAAATGGCCCTTTTATAAGCTAATAAATACCTATTTGGAGATCAAATGGAGCCACTAGAAAGTTACCTGGACGGGAAAAAAAGTCATAAAAAAACTTTTTATACTGCTAAAATATTCAGTGTGATTATCGATCATAGCTCTTTCGTGTGACAGAAGTGTAATCAGAAGAGCTTGTCTAAAATTATGTGTGCATAACCCTCAACCCTTCCTTCATCTTCTCTTCTCTGTTCCTATCATTTTTTCTTCAAGATCAAGAGCGAAATACTTAAATTCACGCCACAGACTCAATTCTCCACAGACCCATATAAGTTATGTAGGATCACATACTAACAAAATAAAAATCTATCCCAGAGCGCCGAACGGAAACCGTGTTTACTCTTAATCTCCACCGTTTCCAACTTAGCTATATAAAAAAAATAAATCTTAAAAGTGTGAGGAACGAGTAGTTTTTTTACGTGCTTCGTTTTTTTACTGCCACTACTACAACTTCCTCTCTTTACACTTATAAAAGTTCCGACCCGCACTTCCTTTTTTGCTAAATGAGCCATTCTTAAGAATAAGAAAAAAAAATATATGTAAAAGTTGAGCAGTCTGTCAAGCATTTTCTTTCCTGTTCTCGTCGTCCTCCTGAACTCCTGAATACTTCTTTTTTTCATAACAAGCAACTTTACTCCAGCACACCCACTACTGTACATCATTATTATGCATTTTTTAGTGAAAGAGCTGCATGTTTCCAATATTCTCATTTATCAAACAAGCTCCTCCGTCTGCTCATTTTTTTATAAGATATTTTCCTTTCAGTATTTCTTTTTATCTTGGTAATTGTCTACAAAAACGTATTCACGAAGGCATGAGCTCATTATTATAGCTCGTCTTCGTTACTTCCTTTTTTTTATTTTAGAGAGACACAGGAATGGTTTTCATTACCATATTCCCCTTTTCCAGAAAAAAATATGATTTTCGAGGTTAATATCAACTCCTTTTTTCCTTTCTATTTTCCTATTTCCCTAGATTACCCTGCTCACTATATATAACGTATTCACTTACACTTTTTATTTCGTAAACTTGCCAAAGTCAACTCAAAAAAAAAAGTTTTCTTCACTCACTTTGTTTGAAATTCAGTGTTTCTTTTTATCTTGGTAATTGTCTACAAAAACGTATTCACGAAGGCATGAGCTCATTATTATAGCTCGTCTTCGTTACTTCCTTTTTATTTTAGAGAGACAGGAATGGTTTTCATTACCATACCATATTCCCCTTTTCCAGAAAAAAAATTATTCTCGAGGTTAATATCAACTCTTCTTTCCTTTCTATTTGCCTATTTCCCTAGATTACCCTGCTCACTATATATAACGTATTCACTTACACTTTTTATTTCGTAAACTTGCCAAAGTCAACTCAAAAAAAAGTTTTCTTCACTCACTTTGTTTGAATAAAAAAAGGAATGAATGAAAGATAAGCGTAAATGATGTTAAAGTATGCACTAGCGTGTCTCCTTTTAATGATCCCTTAAACTAGAAAAAACGGTGCGGTGCTATCTATTTTTTCAATTTCAAGTTGCAACTTTTTTGGGATGAGTTAAGTCAAAAAAATGTTTTTTTAACTTGGGTGAGTTTTCGGCTGTTATTGCCTTGCCTAGTTCCTTGGAGGAAGCCCTGCTTTTCAAATAAGTTAAGAAGAGAATCTGGAATCTGTTTAGTATTTCCACTCATTCATAGTTCCGCTCTCAGCCCAGGAGAATTACTGCCCCCTGTATATAATTTTTCATCTACTCCTCCAATTTCCGCATTTTAGACAATGACGAAAGATGATACAACAGACGTAGATGTAACTAGTCACAAGTTTTGAAGCGTGTTGCACTTCACATAAATCAAAATGAGGTTGTACACGTCATATTATATGATGAGAAACAATGCAACACGCCTCAAAAGACAAATAGAAATGGAGCTGAGCTGAATTCAAGTCGAGAAGAATAATTTTGTGTGCGTAGCGTATCCTGGTTCTACTGCTACTGGAATTTCAAAGGAGAATAAATTGGCTTCTTAGCAAATGTGAAGCTATAATTAGAGATACCGTAACTTATTCTAGTTATATAGCTATGTTCTCATTGCTTTTTATTATGAATGGATTCTATAATTAATAGAAATTAAAGTTTATACGTGAATAAATATCTTTTCATGTTTACGGAACAAAAATAAAATAGTTGGAGTTG
>JAHZND010002356.1:0-15036 GCA_027744115.1 Acrocyrtus sp. NNG-2020
CACGTGCAAATAAATACACAGTCGGAATATCGGCAGGTTCGGTGCTATTTGCTGATGTGATAAATCTGAGGCAGGGCACTGGGCGCCCACTGTTCGTACCTGATTATTTGGCTGTTCCTAAATAGGTTCAGTGCCATTCTCCGAGACAGGAATGTTTAGTGCGGTATTGCTATGATAGTGAGCTTTTATTTGGTAAACGTGTAATCCTAAATTAGAGGCAGGGGAATGAGATTGAGCGATAGGACATCGGATGGGAGGATTGATTTTTATTTGGCACGAAATGGGTTTAATACATCACGACTTTTAGATGAACCGTCGCACTTCCATGATTTTCTCCTTTTTTAGATTTTCGCATACATGCTAATGCTAATTTTTTTAGGGAGGCGGCTCGCTTTCAGAGAGCTATATACGGCATACATGTAAAGGTAACTAGTTTTTAGTTCCACCACTAAAACATGTGTTCTCAGAGAAAGCCAAATTGTCCCATAATTTTTTTTTCGAACTTATAGTTTACAACAACCAGCTCGAAATACACTCGTGAGCAAAAATTTTGCACGGTCAATTTACTCCTCTCATTCAAAAATAAATTGTTCTTCCCAGGCCCAATTTTAATTGCATTTAAAAGGGGAACAGAAGTGCTAAAAATTTATGAAAATTAAAAAAAAACAAAAAAATACTCTACTAATTATATGGCAAAAGCTGACTGTCGGTCTGTTCTAATTTTTTCTTCACTTAAAATCTATTTTTTTTTGTTTCTTTCACTATTCTACTTTCTGCTTTAATGCTTTATTACATGTATTGTTACACCAAGAATGGAATAATTTTTTTTTTGCTAATGATGAGATAATGGTAGCCAACCAATACTGATACTAGCACATTCAATATTACCTCTTTTAAAAAAAGGTATATTTTGCTACTACGCCTTTACTACTCTTAAAGCTGTCAACCTAGAAAAAGAAGGAAGAGGATTTTTTTTCACATCACATCATCATACCACACCGCAGCAACACCCGACAGGCATACGCCGTGTCATATATAAGCAAAAGCAAAGTAGCTTAAGTAGCTGGTAGAAAAACCCGAGAAGACCTAAATTTTTGCATTGTCACCTTGCACAGTACACTACACACAGTTATTTTTTTTACTTTACCGCAGTGGCACGTTTGATATTTTCGTATTCACTGAAGTAACCCTTCTGCATCTATTGTACGGTGTTGTCATTAAAGTCATATTACGATCAGCAAAAATTCATCCTCTCCAACATCCAACAAAGTGAGGAAGACTTTTTTGAAAAATGTTTAGTGCTTCGGCATTGTTAGCGTTTGTGTACGTCGCCACCTAAATAATGCACTGCTTTAAAATGTAAGTGGGCAATAAAAGATAATCCTAAGCGATGAAGATAATGAATCGTAAACATTAAAAATAAATACATGTAACATCGTCATTAAAAAAAGTATCTGTGCTGGCATTTTGTACAAAAAGAAATTATTTTAAAGTTTGCTTCACAATCAGAATGGGTGAGTAAAATACTGAATTTTTTTTTCTCTTGCCAAACCACAACACAAGAGAACCACCAGTACCACCAGTAGGAAGCTGAGCTGAAGTTTAGTGCATCATCTTCAATTAAAGAAGGAATGATTATGTTGGTAAAGCCGCGACATGACAAGCATAATTTTTTGTTGCGCAAATGGTAAAAAAATGGAATACCAGCATATTTAGGAGCAGCTCAACTGCAAACTAAATAATTACCATGCATTGGGTTTTTCTAATATGAGTTTTGTGATGTGATTCCCGGTAGGTAGCTGGTAAGAAAAAAAATAGCGTTTTTTTGGTATTGTTAGCATTATTCCCATTTTTTTATTGCAATTATTACATTAATGCTGGTATTAAGGTAAAAAAGATATATTTTATTTTGAAGGGTTACAGAACACGGCAGTAGAAGTAGAACCAGTTTCATTCACGACATAGTTCTGTATTACGTCGAACGTCGAAGAATTTCAAAATAGTGTGGAAAAATAAAAATAAAAATCGCTCACAGACTCAAGACTCACAATCAGAGACTCCCTCAGAAGTCTTCTGGTTGCGTGCCACTAAGCAATCATTTTTCAATGGAGACAGTCGGGGAAATGTATTTCTCTGGCGTGTGATAGGAGGACGCGAACTCATCAAACTATCAAAACTTTTATTTTCTGAGCACTACCAGTAATTACAAAAGTTGGGGGTAGCAACAAAGAACGTGTAAAAAACAAACACGATAATCAAGTCGCATTCTTGTACTAATATCCGGTATTAAAAGAGTATGACATAAGAGCAGAAAAAATACATAGCTCATTTATGAGATGACTCAAAAACGCCAGCAATAAAAAAAGAGGTTTCTCATCAGAGAAAATTTCATAACAGGAAACCATTTTTTATATTTTAAGTGCTCAAAATTGCATTATTACCTGTAAAAATATAGTACTGTCGTTTTTTTTCAAAGGTCACACGAAACAGAAAATGTAAAGCGGGGTTTTTATGTAGAAAAATAAAGTCGTCTCTAGATATCTTTTCACTGAAGAAAATTACATCATAAAAAAAATGTGCGTGTTATTTACGCTGAGTGGACGCAGCGCAGCAGTGAAAAAAAATTCCAACGAGCATTTCCCTACTTTTGTCCATTGTCATAATCAGTTCTGCTCGAGCTCCTTAAGGATCCAGATCTAGTTTAGAAGCCTGAAGAAGATGCAAAGTTGCAATTATGATGTTTCTCCAACGCTTCTTGAAGATGTTGTTGGTTGACACGCCACGTTGCGTTCAAAAGAGCGTGCTATGCTCTGCGGTTACAGTTCATGGAACAAAGACTCCATGATTAAAACTTGCACACAAACAAAAAAATATTTCGTATAAAAAGTCAAGCTCACTCCCAAACTTTTTTTGCCCTCGACAACAAACTAACAAACAATATGGTGCAGCTTATCATCATTTTTGCTTCTTCCCTCCTACGACAAAAACGGCTCATGAAAGTCAGTAAACGTATAAATACGGGCCAGGTGTGCCGTTGCTGATGTGTCGGAACGGAAACAGCCGTGCTATTACAGCTCCAAGATAACTTTCAAGTTTAAGAGGAAACCAATTCTACGCAACCCTTAAAGTACAACCCTTTTCAGAAGTGAAGCGAAAAAAGGCAAGCTGCTGTATAGTCTTCCTTCCTCCCATCTTTGCAAATATCATAAAAAGAATGCTTTTATGCAAGAGAGGACATGAAATTAGCGAAAAAATAGTTAAATGTGCATTCTCATCCCCTTCCATTTTTCATCTTCCCATTCATTACACTTTTTTTGCCACGGAGCTATTTCCTCTTTGTGGTCTGGCTTTGGCTTGCTGCGTACTGTATTGTGTAGTGAAGTCAGTCACTCGTTATCAGCCCGGATGTGATGACTTATCGTCCGTTATACCAAAATAGGTATAGAACATTGAAATCGTTAATTGTCTGCAGTTTATAGATGTAACTAGAGATCTGCTAGTTACTACTCTGTAGCCCATTCCCTTGCCCTGAGATCTTTGTCAATGTTTTTCTTAATACAACATCCTCTTCACAAAGAATTTATATTTTTTACTCCCTCGCATTTCCTTCTTTGTTCATTTTTGCAAAACAAAAAAATTATTACTCACTGCATAAAAATTCTTGTGTAGAGTCCATAAACGCGTACACACATAAATATATTTTTTTTCTCCTTTGCTTCGCAATTCACATGAACCTGAAATTTGCAAGAGGAGCACTTCAGCATTTCTGGCTACGAGAGTACAACCATGCAAGACGATTATAGGTATGAAATAATAATATGAATTACTTCACATATTTTTTTTTACTTATTGCTGTACTTGATCCAACAGGAAAAACAGAAAATAGGTACTTTTCTTATCTTTCGTACACTTGAACACTTTTAGAGAACCTACTTGACATGTTCTCCAAGAGGCTATTGTTCTTTCTACGCAACTGCTCTCGTCTCGTCTCTAGTAGTGCAATTTCCTCCCCTCGAAAATACTCTTTTCAGCATGAGAGATTTCATTTTCGGATAGGAAGAAAATAAAAGGTATAATGTATGCTAGATCTGCCGATAGTTGCTTGCAATTTAGAATTGGGCAGATAGAAAAAAAACGTGAATAATTTTTGTGCTGTTCATTTGCATTTTTTAAAGGAAGCGTATAGAAAAACCGCTCACTCACGAAGAAAGTGCTTATGCGAAATAACAAACTCGTACATATCATCATACAAGCCTAATGCAGATCTGGCTTGCTGATGAAACAGAAAAATGTCCATCCTCAATTCCTCAGTCATCATGTATCATCATGAATCTCACGAATGCAAACATTTGCATGAGGACGGTAATCATGTTTACTTTTGACGAATGAAAATGAAATTTGTGAGAAAAGATTGATTTTTCATGAAAAAAATTACGAGTCGTCATTGTCATCATCACCACCATCAGCTAGGTACTTCACTGCTGACGATGATAATAACTACAGAAGAAGATAGAACCAAACTCCGAAAGTTATATTCACTCTGCTGGCGCTAACACGAGTATAAATTTTTTGCAAAAGACTTTTTTTGGCGTGATAAAAAAAGTTGATGAAAGTTGCACACATTCGATCATCGATATGATGACTAATGACGGATCTCGTACGAATTAGTGACGTGTAGTGTTCCTGACAATAGACTCAATTCAGGAGAAAATGCATTCGCATCGATCAACATTGGCATCTTTACAAAACGATTTTAATATATGCATTTTGTGTAGATTACTCCTGACATGATCTAAATTACTCGTCAAGAAGGCAAAATCAATTTCTCATCTGTGCGACACGCTGCACTTTAATAATAATAAATCAGCAAATAAGGCATATCGAAAGTCTCATTTTCCATCGGTACATCACAACTCTGCAGAGATTCCCTGCAATCAACGAAAATGCGTGAGGAGTCACCTTATCATCACCAATACTTTACGAGGCAGAAAAGAAGGCTTAACTACTAACAGCCAACATCAGCAAAAGCTTCACCTGGCAATTCACACACACGCCCCTAAAAAAAACTTTCCATTCTGACTTCTGAGTAATATCAAAAAATGTGATTATTTTCTGATAATGATGCTACTACTTTTTTTTATAAACTAAACCTAATTTTATATTATGCTTCAGTAGTTTTCTCAGAATGTCTCTTTTCATTTGCTTTGTGTGCTGATGATTTGACAGTGCGCACAAATAAAAAAGGGCTGACCGAAAAAGTAGGTATTATTGTTGCTGTTTAATCAATATTTAGAAAGGACTGGTGACCCATATTATTTTTTTGTCTAGCTTCCGAAAGTTGAGCTGCAACTGCATCTACTGTACACCTCCCCACTCTTGTTTGCAATACAGCTTCGAAAATATATTTTGTCAAAAAACCACTAACTCAATTACAAGTTGAGCATGACTATACTTTTGTGGCTTGATTGTTATTATTTTTTCATCGAAATTTCAATACAATTTCGAAAAAATTTCCGAACAATCATGAAAATTGCAACTGTATACTTCATGAATGATTTTTCATTTATTTAATGACAAATCGAAATCCTTTGGATTTTTTTTATTTGTGTTATTTGTGAAAAAAATGAATATAATAGGTAATGAAAACACAAACAAACCACTCATCAAACCAAATGATAAGAAAAAAAATCTATTTTGTCCTACACCGATGGAAAGTTGTGCAAACAAAAGTACACATTTAATATACACACCTTGGCTTGTGGCTACAATATAAGTGTACCACACACGTTTTGCCGTTCTCGATTTTTTGCTGGTGTGTTTGCGTTTGCATACAAAGGAACTTTCATTTGGAGTATTTGACAGTGAAACTTAATTTAATTTAAATTGTTTTAATCTCGCTGCTCAAAGACCATCAATTTTTATGTTAACGTGGAATAATGCCCAACACTACTACTTTTTTTCAATAGGCGAAACGCACGACTGCAACATGCAGTAGGAAGGAAATACACAGTTCTTCCTTTCATTATTCGAAATGTGAACAAAGTTGGCTGTCAATCTTAAAATCTTTTAGATGAGAATGCCATTGCTGTAGGTAGATCCTCTTTCACTTGAGAGCCTTCTTTCACTCTTGTACGCTAGACTTGTAGGAAAATTGTCTACCCATTTGTAAAAAAGTGTGCAGTCTCCTGGTATAATAGAATTTTCAGTTTTTTATTTAATAAAAGGGATGCGTAAAATAATAAAACTGCGAAAATTGGCTTCTCTTTTACCGCACACCCAATCAAAAGCATTCCTTTGAGTCCCACACAGAATATTTTTTTTTCTTTTTTATCATCACAAATCACTCATTTAGCATTATCATTATCTCTCACAAAAAAAATAAGTTTTCGGTAGTCTCTTGAAGAAAGTAATGTTGAGAGTGAATGGTAGAATGATATGCCAAAAAAATTAAAGTTTGCTCTACTACGTCCTCGTCCCAATTCCCACAAAGTTTTTCAAAGATATTTTTTGTCTTGTGCCGGTAGCGCAGCACAAGGATGAAAAAAGCAATAGAGCAAATCTCATTCCTGTCAAAAACGCGCTTCATTGATTTTTCACCAATTCCCGAAGGGAACAAAAAACGATTTGGTTTAATTAAGTTTTTTTTCTTGCAAATACACACGATGAATTACACCTTCTTGTGGTTTTCTGATTTGATGAGTGCAATCATTTACCTGTAGCTTTCCAATTTGTGACTAATCATTAATTATTTCTAAAAAAATTTCCCCTGAAAAGTTAGTAATCTTTTCATACTACTTTTACGACTTTATTACGTGTGCTGCTGCCCATTCATCAAAATTACTCTTAATGGACTCATATATTTTAAATCGAAGAAAATAAGGTCACAAATTCCCTTCAAAAGCACATTTTCTTTTCTTCCTTTGATTGATGACTGCAACGTTAATTAACGCGACCACTGGATTAATGGGCTAATATACTGTGGCAAGTCGCAAACTGCGGTAAGTTTAGCAAGTAGCAGAGCAAGTCTTTCGTAGAAATTAAAAAATGAATCTTTTTTTGCTATGCGCTTGCACTCACCAACTTTGCCAAAGTGCTAGACGATGTACAGGAAAAACCCAATAAATATGCTTTAAATTCATATGCGCCATTTTACCCTACACTTATAAATTGCCCACCAACAGCCATAAAGATATTCTTTTCGCTCATCTGCTGCAGCATCCGCCGGTTGGACTTTTACCAAGTGAAGGATCCTCTCTTGTGAAGACGTGATTGTTCTTTATTTTGCGTTTCAGCCCGTAGGGCATGTGATGGCAGGGTAATAATGAAATGAGATCGAGAACTACTTGTCACAGCCAATGTTTATTTATTTGATGGTTGAATCATCATCACTTTAAATGAGCTACTTTTTTTCTCATTGTAACCCAAGTCTAGTGCACATTAGCGCATAAGACAGCACATTTTTTTTACTTTTAATTGTGCGTATGTGACTGTGGTACGAACTGTGTCATTATCAAATTGAGTCGGCTTGCTGTAGGATGTATGCTGACAAGCGACATTTTGACTTTAAGTGATAGCAAAGCATCATTCTCTTCCTTTCTTTGACAATGTGCACTTATCTGTTCGTTCACATGTCGCCTACTTTAAGCCTATTTGAGCTGGTTCATTGAACAATGAAATAATACCCACATCTTTCTACAGCTTTTTTTTCTTACTTTCAGGGCAGAGTCGTATAAGACTTTTTTAATGACAGCGGTTTCCGTCTGAAAATAGGGAACGGGAAGTTTGCGCACTGGGCTCGTATATAAATGCGCCAATGCAAACTCACAACAAATTTTTTTTTACGGAAAATTGCTTGCCAGTCGTAAAAATAGCATTTATTATCTTTTTTATACCGAATTCGACAAAGTAGCCAGAAAAAGTTTCATTCAGATAAAGCTTACGAAATGCACACGTCCATTCCCTGACAATTTGTCACTAGTAAAAAAAGAGACTAGGGTTAAGTGGTGTAATTAACTTTTTTTACAAAGTCTTTTTCTTTGGGAAAGTAAACATAAAAGAAATTGCCTTTCATAAAAACTAGTTGTATTGGAGCTTGTTCTGCAAAGAAAAAAAAGTGCGCTGGCATTGTTTGCTCTGCCCTCGGGTATGCACTTTATTAGCAGAGCGAAGAAGGCTGCTGCAAAATACGACCTGTCAATTCCCTTTCAGACACGGTAGTTATCTTTCCCTAATAATTAGGAGTGCAGCTTAATAGTCCCCTCTGACCATTAATATCTATCAGAGAACTTTCATTGACAATTCTTCACAGTCTGCAAGAAGTTGACAAAAAACCTGCACATTCTTTTTTTTCTAATCTCTATCGGACAGTGAGAGTTTTCTTATGCTTTAAAATAATTAAGCAAGTTTTAAATATCCACTTTACAGGTACAGGTAATTTTTTTAGGAATGCTAAAACTCTGATTTCACACATCGTGTTAGCTCTGCTCGACATTTTAAACTGATTTTTGCTCTCTTGTTGAAGTAAAAATATGTTCTTTTCTTAAAGCAAACTTCCCAAAGGAAGCTGCAAACTTTCATTTTCTGATANTACAGGTACAGGTAATTTTTTTAGGAATGCTAAAACTCTGATTTCACACATCGTGTTAGCTCTGCTCGACATTTTAAACTGATTTTTGCTCTCTTGTTGAAGTAAAAATATGTTCTTTTCTTAAAGCAAACTTCCCAAAGGAAGCTGCAAACTTTCATTTTCTGATACCGATAAAAATCTTCCTTCAACAGTTTTGATAAAGGGCATTTTTTATGTTCTAGCATACGAAATTAATTTCCGTTGGGGGAGGCGGGATCTGTTTTTAATTACACATTTTAGATTAAATTACAATTTTGACGTTTTGAAAGCAAACTGGTGAGTAATCTTGCTTGTACCATAGCGTAATTTATCTTTCAACAGGTACTCCACTTCTGAAAGATTTGTGATATGGATATATGACAGCATTGACGACACCGAACGGAAGTTCCTCTCGCTCAAGTAAACAAAAACGAAAAAAAAGAAAGTGCTCATAGACAAATAACTGAATGTTATCTCAACCCATAAAAAATTATCTAAATGACAGGTAACTGCGAAGAAGATATACGGACGGCACATCCGATAATCCAACCGATTACATATAAATTTTACATGACAAACGGAGTAATACTTTTTAGCGTCAAAAATGGATGAGTAGTAATATTATAAAAAAATTATTGCAAAGTACAGTAAGATAATGGAGCAATTACTCAAGTAATATTTAAATGGAAAGCACGTAATGTTTTATAATAAAATAAAATAATGCACAATTCTGAGAAAAAGCCGGGATTAATTAACTTACATCATTCATGATATTTCCGAAAGGGCACACAGTTCTGAACTGCAGCTGAAACGGCTTGTTCCCAGTCAACGCTCGGAGGTCGGTCGCATTGGTCTTCTGAATCTGATTTGCATAGCCGTTAATAAAGTACGACTGAGTGACGGACGGCTGGGGTGATGTCCCGGCTTGTACTGAAGGTGATGATGGACCAGGTACAACTACATTATTTAGGGAGGACGACGACGCAGTGGGAATGGACGGAGAGTCTGGTGCGCCAAACGGCACAGGGGTACTTCCCCCATTCATAAAACTACTAGAGTGCAATGAAATCTCAGAACTATTCCCCACCCCCAAGAAAGACAGTAGAACTAGGGTAAAAACACACACTAAACTTGCGTACGGCCTCTGGGGAGGCTGAGTTGTCTTGCGGAGTGCTGAGAACGCCGACAGCCGCTTTCTTTTGGATGGATGGAGGACATAAAGTTCCTCCGTTTTCTGGGGAGGAACTAAGCATAAATCTGGTGAATAGTGCATTGTATCTATTGTAGGGATGTTGCTGTCACCACAACTCCCTCCACTGTTGCAGCAGCAGCAGTTACACTCCTTCCTGGGAAGGTTCATTGTGCTGCTGTGATAATAAGGTTGTTTTCGACTTTTGGGACGACGACGACGGCAGTTGATTAATGAAGTTCAGTCGAAATCACTATTTCTTTTTATTCCCACACAGTTTCAGGCAGAGAAAGGCACGACAATAAATTTTTGATGATGATAAAAAGGCGAAATTGGTGGTGCTGTAATGGAAGTGTGGATGAATGAGCAGCGCATTCTCATTAGGCTAATCGCTTGTCCTTCGTCCCTTTGAGTCTCGCTTCTTTCATTCCAAAAATATATGTTCACGATCTGCAAAAACACAATTTCATTTTTATTTTTTCAAATTATATATCGCACTCTAGATACAAAACAGAATTTTTAGTTGAAGGAAGATAAAGCAAAAATAGAGAGGCAAGCTCGACAACGCTCGCTCAGCGTTACTATTTCTCCTGAGGCATTATGTGAATATTTTTTTTCTTTCGTCATAATAAAACGGGGGCACCAGATACAAGAACGGTTTAGGATTATGCTAATCATGAAAAATGGCCGAGTAAGTAACTAAAAGCGCTAAACGCATAGATGTGAAAATTGCATAGTCGCTACGAGTGTTTTTTTTCTCATTCAAGTTGCGTGTTTTTTTCCTTCGGTGGGTCACCAGAATTGAATCATCATAAAACCCCAGAACCAATTGTTTTGTGATGCATGAGTGTCTAGAAAACTTGCAACTGATCTAATATGGGCATGCTCGCATCGTGAATTTTTATCTCCACATTAAGATTTCTGACTGTAGTGTGCCTCAAGCAATCCGATAAACGTTTTTTTAACTTTACTAAAGAAATAGGAGCTGAGTGACAGTCACTAATAAATATCACCTGTAAAGGATCTCCGATAGACTAAATACTTCTGATTGCTGACTTTGAGCTTTGAGCCAAAAAATCTATATTTTTTCGAAGTTCACTCCTAAATGGTGCCTGCCAATGCATATGCCGAGATCTGTATTTGTCCAAGATCGCGATAAACTGGTGTGGTTGAAGAGGTATAGCTTAAAGTCTGACTCTTGGCTGGCGATAAAAGTCGGAATGTAATGGGACCACAAAAAAGATTCATTTTGTACTGGGCTATATGATTTTTTTGCTCTCGGTTCTCGAGTGTCGACTACTTTCTAAATTATTCAGAAACGTAGACTACCCTCAAAAAAATATTGTGCTCTGAAGTTGATGATGGTTATCTAAAAATCGTAAAACGAAAACTACAGGAGTGCGTACTAAATGAGAAAAATGGCTACAAGAGCAGAGGTAAAATGACGTATGGCTCTGTTTTCTAAAAGCTACAGGTAGAAATGTCAATTTTTATCATTATTTAAGTATTTTTTGGAAGATGACAGCCTGTACCATTCCTTAAAAATTGCTTTTTTTTCAAAGTCAACTATGTAAGAGTAAAATGTAAAATGGTGTAAAAAAAAGTTTGTAAGAAAAATTGTCTTTTCCTTCCTATCATATCACACGCCATTTTTTTGGCTTCACAGTTCAATGGAAACGTAAAATTGCTCTGAAGGATTAAATACTGATTGTGGTCAAGTTAAGTATTGAAATCACGTTTTCCTAAGTGCATTACTCCTACATGGGATGACCTACTGCACACAATGCAATATTAACCATAACCCCAATGATCAGCAAAGCCCATTCACTTGGTAGCGTGCATAAGTTAAATCAACTTGCTCAATTTTCACCCATTGTTGAAAAAAAAGCCCAAACTGAAAGAATGGTTCCATCAACCCCCGTTTGCCGTTTGCAATATATTTTTACCGTCTTCACTCCCATTTACCTACAGGAAATAAGATGGCATCTTCACAGCCAATTTCTAATTTCTTATTAATAATATGACAGCGCAAAAATTGGGTTTGGCATTGGCAAAAATACCTACAAGAAAAAGAGTTTTAAGCACGCTCCTCAGCTCAGGTACTGTACTTTTGTACACGAAAATTCTTTTTTTTTACAAGCGCACCTTCCTTGGCTCATCTCCCCACATACATTGACTTTTTTCAGTATTGAATACTATATGCAGTTTTCATTAGCTATGCACTCTTTGCCATTGCCATTATACATCTTTTTTGAAAATTTGACCATGTCGACCTTCATTTTGGGAAATTTTATGACTTTCGTGGTGTACTGGCTACGACACCACTTGCTAACCCACATCACGACCACGGTATCACGATATCACAGGAAGTATTGAACACTAAAAGCTAAAATTTTTCTTCAGTTCTGCGTTCCTACTTCAAGACCTCATTATACCACTCAATATTACCGCAAGGATGCACTATAAGTCATTTTCAATAATGATATGATGATTTGATGATTGGATTCGAAAGGAAAGTTCGACGGTGTGTAAAAATGCATTTTCTTATATTTTTACCCACCTCACATTCCATCCTGTGTAGCAGTATATAATAGCACACATGAAACGTGAGCGGTTCCTTTAAGAGCGCAGCAGCGTCATCAGCTGAAATTATTATTTTTTTATGATTCGTGACAAAATTTTTATTCTGGATAAATTGCATATATCCTATTTAAAGTTGAGTCTAGTAGATTTTTCCTTCAGCTCGATGCGACTCTGCCTAATGAAACGTTTTAAAAATATCTTGCGTCCGATTTATTCACAGAGAGCACTCTCTACGCAGCAGCTCCTTCATGATCTCACGATTAAAATGAAGTCGCAATTTGCTGTGGTATTATTCAGTGTCAGAGATAAAGGCAAAAGAAGCCAATGAAAGCGTTGTTTTGCCTTGAAAACTGCTAAAAAGGCATTATTACCATTACAGCCGTGGAGTGGAATTACCAACAAAAAGTGCATTCACATTTCACATCCATTTGCATTCTCAGGAGTATGCTCTTGGGAGAGTATTTACTTCCTGAAAAAATTTTTACTTCAGGAGAAATTAGATCCGTTCCATGAATAAAGTTTAGTGCTCGACAGCTCTCGTCATCATCATTGTTAAATAGCTTCACACCACCGCAAGTACTTAACGTCCATGAGAGAATTACGATTTTACGATTTTTTCCTGGCTAAAGTATCTCACCAAATACGTTTGTCGTGACACTGCTTTTATTGCAAAATAAAGCCTTCAGTTTGGTTCCCACATATGCGGGCTAAAGTCACAAATCACGACTGTGACGATTATTTTATTGAGCGAAATAGCTCCAGAAGAGCGCTAAAAGCGGTACTCTACGACGTCAGAGCCAGGCTTCATACTTGATCGTTCCTGAATAATATATTTATTCACCTGCATAATGCTGTGTAGCAAAAATGGTTTTGTTACATCAAGCTCATACATTCCTGATCGCACGTTTTTCCATTATTCATGTTAATTGTAAGGTTGCATGTGCACCTGTGCTTATGGTTAGATTATTCACCGTATTAAAATTGAATTTTTAGTCACTGCAAACAAAAATGTATTTATTCAGTTCTGCCAACAAATATGCAACAAAAATGCACGACCCTCTCTTGATTGTGATGTACTGCCCGGTATGCATACAAATTTCTGGGATGGAATGTAAGGCTAAAATGTTAGAATGGTTGCACACAAAAAATGTAATCACTGTTATTTAATAATCAGTGTAAAGGTAAGCATGCGAATAACAACGCAACTTTTCAGTTTTTCTATTCAAGAGTGAAATGAGTTAGTAGTGAGTAGGCAGAGTTTTTTAATTCCTTTTCATTTTCTAATGAGGATTACCCTTCTGATGGAAAAGATTATGTACTGTTTTGAATTTTTAGGCTTTAAGCCCTCCTTAAAGTCGTGATTCTTATCGCTGTTAATTGTAGAAGCGCAAATAAGCGCACGTGATGGAAACCTCAATTAGGTGCCCTACAAGGAATATCTACTTAGCAAAAAAGTGTGTATTATTTGTGCTGAGGCTTTAGCACGATTGCGCAATGTCCAAGAGTCATCATTTTTTTATCCGAATTCAAACAATTTAATTGTATGAGCAGACAAAAGAATTTTTTAAAAAAATATATAGTTAGTCACGCTTTGCCCAAAATTCAGTGTTATCATTCTGAATGAGATAACGATTATTATGTACTTTTATACCAAAGATGAATGGGATGGAAATATTGTGGCACCGTTCCGCTGGCTGTGCTAAGCTGACTGCTGACCGCTTACAAATTTTCCTATCGTGCTATTTGATGCATTGCTTCATTCTGAGTATTTGGACGACTGGTTATCTCCACACTTGCTCAATTAATTATAGCACTGGGCTGGCTTTTTTATACCACCTTCCAAACAGATCGCAAGTATCCGATGTCACGGTAAAAGGTTCGAAAATTCTGGGAGGACTCATCGTCATCACAATTCACAGGCCAAAAATTTGAATTGACAGGACGCGCAATAATTACTGCAGCAGTTCATCAGCAACCAATAATCTAACTGAATCTGAGCATGTTGCACGAATAGTGAATAGCCCTCACGAAATAGAATTGGCCAGTTATCAGGATAGAAAAACTTTATGTGGCATGTGGCACATTGTAGTTATTTGATTAGCGTAATAATATTTTCGATTATTACCAAATTAGCTTCACATTGCGTTATTGAACTACAAAGCTATAAAAGTAAATTTTGCAATCAGCAATCTGCTCATAACTTCAATACATATCCACTCATTATTACTATGTTTAAAGCGATTGTCATGCCTTTCTCTTTTTTGACATTCAATACCCCAGCTCGCAAATTCACAATAAAAATACTGTTGCACTCTTTCAAAATCTTCTTTAACTGTAAACGTGTAAACATCCGAGCCAAACCATTTAATGTCATTTATCCACAAAATAAAATAGTCTGAAATCTTGCTCTTCTTCCCAAGCTCATCTTTGTTCCCTGTGGCTTTTTTTGGTTTGTGACCGTCAGCATTATTTTGCAAGTCGCTCACACGCTCTTGCTGCCTGTGCCCCGTAACTATAAAGTGCACAATATACGTGACTTTTGGGTGAGAGCAAAGTATATTTATTGGCACGTTTTCCCTCGCAAATCTTATTCCATTCTATTCAACTATTTTTTTATCTGAAGATGCGTATGCAATTTAATAAAAGAATAAGAATAGCC
>JAHZND010002357.1:0-19624 GCA_027744115.1 Acrocyrtus sp. NNG-2020
AAAATTTTTTTTCATGCGGATGAGCTCCTCTCAACTGCCTTCAGCCGTTCAGCCTTTCCACCTTCCACGGCTCTTTTTAATATAGGGAACGATTATGCTTTGCGGAGTCTGCTTATGTCGAATTTGAGGAAGAAGAAGAGGAGAGAAGAAGCTGCTTTTAAAAGGAAAAAAAAATGTCAGTCTGTGTTATAATATGGTTCTGCTTTTTCCTTTGAGGTTGAAGTGGAATGTGGAATAATGGAAGAAAATGGGGAATAAGGGCTAGACAAACACATTTATTCATTTATTTAATGAAAAATCATCACCACAAGAGAGAAAAAAATATATTTAATGCATATTCCATGAGATGCTTGAAAAGTGAAAAAAAAATATATGTAGGGGAGAAGGGAAGGCTCTCGAGATAGGAATATGAAAGGAGTTAAAAAGCACCACAACATCCACTATTCCACTTATCCAGAGCTCTCCAATTTCTTAAAAAGTTTTCTCCACTTTTTGTGGTTTACATGTTTGTTTGTTGGGGCTGTAGAGCTGTGAGAACTCCACCAGAAGATCCGAGAGCTTTTTTTTAGTTAGACGAACTAAAAAGGAGTAGAGAGTGGAGTAGTATGCTCTTATTCCGTTCATCTAAAAGTTCACCCTTATCCTCCTTATTGCACCACGACTAACCTCATCTTCTCCTTCCGCTAAAAGTTTACTTTTTTTCAGGCCGCTTCTTCCTAGTTCAACCTATTTCACTCGAGTCGCGTTGTTTTTCCGTGACCTGGAATATTGCAGCTTCATAAAAGTAGATGTGCTCCCCCTCCCCGATATGGAATGTAAAAAAGTCAGCCCGCTCTCACTATTTTTTTTCTCCTTGAGCCCAATAGGATCTCCTCTGTTCGTTCGATGTCATGTCTATGTCCTTTCAAGTAATCGAAAAAGTACACGGAAGTAATTAAGATGAGAGGTACGTTTTTGCAAGAAGCTCGTAAGAATTTACGAGTATCTCTGTAAACTCGTAAAAAGCGAAGCGCAAAGGAGAGAAACCGCATAAAAACAGCAGCCCCTTCGAACTCTCTTTTATAAGAGGACAAAAGAAAAATAATAATAATTGTTGGACTGGCACCCTCTAAAAAAATTTTTTCCGGCTTCACACTTAAATTTTTATGAGTGGAGCACACCCATTAAAAATATGAGGACGAGAGAGTCCTTTTAAAAAAATTGTGTTTAGAAACTCATTTCATTACGCCTCTTTCCATTTCATGCTTCGCTGAAAGTAAGGTATGTTATAGCTTCGTTTTTGGTGTAATATGGTGAGCCTCACATTAGAGAAAAAAATGTTTTCTCAACTTTCGAGAAGCTCTCGGCTCCAGTGGGTAGAAATTTTATTTTGCTTTTTTGCGCATTCCCTTTTTGCTGAGTAAAAATGTGCGATTACTACTTGCACGGTGAGATGCACACTCTATAACGCTGGGGGAGAGACGCTGACTGAGATATCGAAAAAAAGATGTGTACTTACTTTCTGCGGCTTTTTTTTTCTCATTGGGAAATGGCAACAGAGCAGAATATAAAATGGAAGGATAGAAGGTATAAGAGCTGTGTCGATTTTTGATGAAGATTACATAGCATTTCGAGAGCTGGTTCAAAGACCTGACAAAAAAATCTGCTTCTTTTGTGCCTTGCTGCTCCCATTCTCCTGTTTTCAGTTTAAGGAAATGGAGGAAAAAAAATATTGCTCAAAAAACGTTTTTGCATCGAAGGTATACTAAATAAAAGTTTTGGGAATATTTCAGGTTGGATGTGTGAAGAGTGGCGTGTCCATGTGAAAAATGAATTCTTTTAATGAGAGATGCTTTTGGGTAGAGTTAATTATTAGAATGAATGTGGTATTATTTTTAAGATTTGATTTATTCTTGTATTATACTCGATATCAGTTTAGTGGGATAGTTGAAGGCACAGTTTTGCTAACACATGAAAAGCTTTGAGCTTTGGCGGTTGTGTTACTGGCCGTTAAAGATAGGTACAAGTTTGCAACACTAAAACTAAAAAATATCACGAAATATTTTACATCAAATTGTCAATGCAAAGCTCGGTTTTAGGACTGTAATTGAAATTTATGAGATATTTCCATTGAGTTAAGTATGTGTTAAAGAGAAGGTGCTGAGGGAATTTATATATTTTTTTGTATTTTTGTTGAGCCTTTTAGACTGCTTCGGTGGTCCCAGAAGGATTTCTGTAATGGAGTGGGAAATAAAGAAATAAATGAGCCTACTTTTTCCACTGCCATATGGAAATGAGGATAAGAGAAATGGCAGTAGTTTAGCAAACCTGTTCAAGTAGAACGAAAAGACTGGGTTCTGGATTGCTCCCTGCTTCACCATGTTGTTGAACACTGGAGGGACTCGGTCCACTGAAATTGTATCGTAGGCCATTCCTAAAATTCCGTCGAATTTTGCAGCAACGAATGTCAAGCCTGGCTCATTAATGGCTTCAGCAAACACTTGATTTTGGACAGCTACTCCACCAATCTATTGGAATATTTGTTAAATCAGTTTCTTCCTACAAATGTTTCTTAATTACTAAAAAATCATTGCATTGCCGGCGTGTCTTACGGAAACAGTGTCCTGAGACAAAACCCCAGAGAGGCTCCCTGATCCATATCGAATCTCAAATTCAGTTCCGTTGGCTTTGTACGTTGAAGATTTCTTGCTATCATATTTGTTATGCAGCCCTAAAATTGAAATAAAAATCTTTTAAGTGCTGTATTCCCCGAATTAGCAATCTTTAAAAATTAACAGAGTTTAAAATATGCACAGCATACAGCAAGCCAAATTCGTCCATCCACATTTTTTGGAGGGGACCCACAAGTTAGATGAGCCAGTGTCAAAAATCACACGGAAAGTTTGGGGTGGTGTGCCAATCTGAATAGGTCCATAGTATTGAGCCTGTAAAAGCATAAACGAATTTTTTTAGCAAACACATCTCCATGGAAGCGGAAATATTAAAACTGAGGGAAACTTACATCCAAGTAATTTGACAGTGGTTCGGGAATCGGTCCACCAAGCCCATTCCAACGGTGATGAACTAGCTCAATGTCAGTTCCAACTTCCTTCAGGTGGTGACGAACAGTCTTTATTTTTGTCAAGGGGACTCTGGAAAATGGAAATTAAATTTGTTTTTACAAGCAATTTTATACTGTATCCAACTATGCATTTGGATGGCTTTGTCCTCACTCCCCAGCACTATCAAAGTAGTAATGTGACAAAGGGCAACGATGATTTGTCAACCCGCATTCAAAGCATGTTTACCCCCTTACAATTGTTTGGAACATTCGTCATCCTATTTAACTACAGCCCATTTGTGAGCAGCTTAGGCACTACATAATTGCCAAAAGTTTGTTTTCGCATGCAACTCTTTTTTGCTACATCAGAGCTCGTTATATTGTAGATAGCTGTATGTATCTATAGGAAATGACATGGTTGTGGTTGTGACTCATCATCACGGGACTCGCTTCTCATAACACCCCAGAGAATCCAAACTCTGGACAAAGACAAACATTCATTTTCCAAAAGTAATTTTCAATTTCCTCAAACTCTCCAACTTTCTGAGTGAAGGGGAAAGCTGTTTCCGGAGATAAACGAATTATGAAGTCTCCCTAATTTGGAAAACTCTATCTTATGCATCCAATTATATTTCTAAATCAAAAACCAAAATCAATCTAGTTGACCGAATCTTGTTTAAAAAAAAACACTTTACCTTACAAGAGGAGGATCCCCCCAGGCCCCAGCAACAAGGCACAGCACTACCAATTGCCTCAACATTTTCGAGAAAACTCAATTCCTCAACTCAAATTTCCTGTTAAAACGAAATTAGGAAATTAAAAATTCTAACCTTCTCTCTCTCTCTCTCCCTTTTTCTTCACCTTTCATCCAAGCAACAAAAATATCACTGCGTTGTGTAAGCTTACTTCTTTACGTGCAGCCGATTATTTTTCACTTCACTCTATCATTTATTTTCTTTTGACAAGGAGTTCTGGACAGAAATAAAGAAAAACAAGCGAAATCAGCAGCAAACGTCTTGCTCTGCCTTATCTATCACGATACTTTCCACTGACATTCCTCTTCTGCTAAAGCTGTTGTTAAGCCAAAAAAAAGCCTTCTTTCATACTTTCATCTTTTTCGTATCAGAAAAGCAGAGAGCAGCTCATACGTCAATTTTTTTAAGCATAACAAAACATAAAAATCCTGAATCCCGGACAGTTCGTGTGTACAGTACCTTGACCGTAGTTCAAATTTTCCAGCTTACACTTTTTATACTCCAGCCATTTCTTGACCGTCCTGCAAACGATAAAAAAAACGTTTGTGAGAAGGATCACCAGAGATTTTCAGTGGCTGTCTTGCAAGTATGCAAGTATTAGTAGATGAGTGTATATAAAAAATAGTGAAGCTCCAGAGGAGTACTATATTTGCTGCTTTTTGTAAGTTGTCTGGTCACAAACTCGCCACTCACGCCATGCCACTTTCCCAATGCACAATCTCCTTTCTGGCATAAATACCACATAATAATATGCATTATACAGAGGCATCTATAAAAAAACATATTCCTTTCCATAGTTCATGTCCACTTTTTTGTGAAGACCTAAAAATGCTACCAGCTTTTTTTACACTACCCTAAAAATATCCCTAAAAAAGTTATGGACAAAGAAATGCTTTATACTACTCCTACACATTCCTATGCATACTCTGTACTAAACGGCAATCATCCCTGACCCTTGTCTGCTAAAAGCAGTTTGTCTCCTTGCGCATAAAATTTAATGTTAAATTTGCTCAGAGGACAGGCCGGATTTCCAAAGCAAGTGGATAGAATTGGAAGTAGTAAATTAGCATAAGCACGTAAATAAATCTGTATCGTAACCTTAAACTTGTCTCCGGGGAAAAATTATGAAAAAGTCAACTTTTACAGATATGTCAATTATTGCGCACTAAAATAATAATTATTATTTTTATGTTCAGGATTATTTTTCTTTCGTAGGAAATTAAAATTTTACTCGTGATGGAACTACATCGATTTACGCTCTGCTGAATATATTGCATAAATGGCACTGGTAAGCTTTTTCTACTGTGAGAACTCCAATTTTACTAATTAGTGGAAATGGCATAGGAACAATAATGGCAAATAAAGAAATGCTTCCATAAAAGTGCTCTTTGTGCCCAGCAGCCCAGCAGAAGTGGCTGGATTGTCTGCTCACTGGAATGAATAGAAGTGATATCGGCGTACAATCAGAATCTGACTGCTGTGCATCGAATACATGCTGTTTTTGCGAATATTGAACAGGAACAAACAGAGATAGTGCAAGCTAGCGAGAAATACGATCTTTTTTGAGTCTATAAATGCAATCACATCATTTTTTTAGTATGCACTTATCTTACAGCGAATAATCGCAAAAGCACTTATTAAAGTAAATAATTTTATAATTTTCCAAGAACCCTCATTTCCAGATTGTGAACGTGCATTTCAGTGTTTTCCACTGCCAGATAGTAGCTTTTCTAGTGCTATTACATGCTGGCGTCACTCCACTACACATTGTGCAAAAATGCCAACTCTTCAACAGCAAAAGTTTTATGGAGAGTGGAATGTATTTTCCAGATTTATTATTGAAGATGGTTCTCTATAACGAAGCGCATTTCTCATTTCATGGAATTTAAAGCTGACTCTTATCCCGTTTTTTTTATCCTTCACCCACCACAAGTCAGGATTAATTACGCTAATTCCGTGCAGAATGAGAAATTTCTTTATCTGTGCAAATCCCATATAAAAGTGCTTTTGTGAGGGGAAGTCCTTCAACGTAAAATAATTTTTTTACTACTTCAAAACTCCTTTGTTATGCTCTGATGAGCCTGCGACAAATATTATATTTTTTATTATTGGTGAGCACATCCTAAGAGCCCACTTCATATTTATGCATCGCATTAATCCAACTGAAAATGAGGATGAGACGTGACGCTCAAAATAGTATAATTCCTTAGAATTTTCTCAGCCCTGATATGTACATCCATAAATTTGTCATCGCGGAGAGCATTTTACGGGACTGGAATGTGCGATGTGGAATAGGATCCAACAAGCAGAAATGCGTGGGAATGGGAAGCCTCTGTATGGCACTATGGAACAGAGAGTTGAAGTGGAATAGAAATGCCGAGGTACAGTTCGCAGATTCCCATCACCCATAAAGAGAGTATAAAAGAGAAAGAGAGAGAAGGTTTTTTTTACATTTCGCATGATATTTTATTAAAAAATACAGCAGAATTGGTCAACACCAGTAGTACATGTAATAAATCGTAGTGTATAACAACAGTACAAGTACTAAAATGTTTTATTTCTCTTACAAATCCCATTTTCTATGCACACGCTCCCAGTTTTATGCCGATTTTACCTACATTTCGCTTCTCTTTCTTTATGAGACAACTACAGAGGTCGAGGAAAAACTGCTCTTTTCTTCTAGAAAATGTCAGGTCAGATGTCAGGAGCAAAAAAATGTGTCAATAAATTTATTCCCCTAAAAAAACTACCAACTACAAATTTTCCTGTAGAAAAATCCCTGATATTTTTTTTTGTTCTGGTTTGGAAGTAAAATGAATAAACAAAAGAGATAATAATATTCTTGGGAAGCTTTTGGAAGCCTGGGGGTGAGGAAGAGAGAAATATGTAGTTATAAAATAGTGAGAGGAACTGAAATGTGTATTTTTTACGAGACCTCTGTAATTTGCAATTTGCATCAATTCTCGGAACCTTTTTTCAGTACTCTAATAAAATGTGTAGTAATTATTACAAATGTCGACACTTATTACACAGTGAAAATCCACCTTACCCTTTTAAAATCTTAGCCAAGTCTTAGCATTATCTTTTCTCGGTATCACCTAACCAGTAACCACACTTACTACCAATTCCACCCTAAACAAAAATGATATTTAATATTGCGACGTTCTACTCCAGTCGCGGAAATAATAATACTTTAATAGACCTTTTTGTATTCCTATCAAGTTGCTTTTAATGAAAAACTTAAAATAAGCAAATATAAAACCGAGTACGGTTGAACTACTATTAAAAAGAATTTTCACTGCACCTTTAAAATAAAGAAAAAAGGAACGGCAAACTCGTTTCTCCGTGGTCCTTTTTTTTAAATTCGTGACTTACCTCAGACAAATTCCGAAATTCTGTACTCTTTCCAAAAAAAAATTTGCTAAACTATAACCATTACACATAATATATATTTTTGACACTTAGATGTAAACAGATGTTGACCGTTAAAACCCTTACTGGATACAACTAAACAACTATGTATTTAATGAGCCGGCAAGTTTAAGTAATTTACCGTCACTGCACCTAAATTGCTTAAAACTTTGCATACACACATGGTAAAAACTAACTACGATTGCGGATAGTCATTTTCCACCAATTTATTTTTTTTTAAATTAGCGCTGCGTACAATAAGGGAAGGTTTCTCACTGGACGAAAAACGATAAACCTTCAATTATAAAAAATTATTATGCCTTAGCAACAACGCAACCCATACCAGTTAATAGCAAAAATTTAAAATATATTCCTTCACTACTGGACAATTTCCGTTTCGAATTAAAAAATAAAATAAGACATGCACCCCTGCCATATTAACACAGAATTCAGACTTTATTTTTTGAAAAAACTACGTAAGACTCGGACAGAAAACGAAAAACGATAAGATTCGGATTCGACACAGCATTTTTTATCACCTCATCACCCGAAAAAAAATTATTGTAACTCGTACACACTCTCAGCTCAAGGAATGTTAGTATTAGTAACTTACGTTTTTATTTTGGCTACTTCCCTTCTACACTTTACCAGTGAATTACTGTCATATATAACAAAATTTTGATTTCATTTATTCCCCTACATCCCCACTCCACTTTATTAAGTGGAGGCGTGTTTTCCCCACTTAAAAAGTAATAGCGAGCTTTTTGCAGCTCTCTTCCACTTTTAGCAATTTTTATGGCGACGCACGAAATCCGTGTGGGATGTTCCATTCAAGATGATATGCCGCGTGACATGTAGCCGTTAAAAGTGTACAATTACTTTTTTTTCTCTGATCAGATCTGTCCGCTTGAAGGGCTAACAAAACGGGACTTTTTACTATAAAAGCAATTCAAAGCAAAAAGTTTGAACTTTGATCTACTCTAAAAGACATTTCAGACTTATACAGTTCGATTTTTTTATCTTACTATTTTAAAATCAGTTCCAATTTCAAAGAAAGCGGAACACGAAACGGCGTAAAAACAGAAGTATACACAACAACTCAAATTGGTTGAGTCACTCACTAAAAATTGTACACTACAAAAGTTAGTACGCGCAACAAGGGAATTTTTTTAGCTGAAAATTCTACTTTCTGATTCCCGTTCATTCAATGTAATATATTTTGTATTTCTTATCTACAATTTTTTTTCTTAGCTTCCGACCCAACAAAAAAATCTCTTAGCTTATATTTTAAATTGGTATAAGAAATTGGTTTTTCACTATATCTAAAATACACATTTAGTACATTTAAATAGAACTCTACTAGAAACTACTACTATCGTGATATAATATTTTTGGACATGACAATCCAATTTTTCGAAGACTTTTTAAGCTTTGTCGCTTCTACTCTGCGAGAAATGCACATTTTGCTCATTGTCAGTTGTGTTTACATCAAGTTTGTTCAGTTTTGTTCCTCGGAAAATTGACATCTGTGCGTTTGATTATTTCTTTTTTTTGTCAGATTGAGTCACCACATTTTACTTTGTTGAATGGAACACAGCTTGACTTATGCAAGTCGAATAATTGCATTTGTAGAAACTGGAAACATATTTTTTTAAATTCATCTCCCCCACCTATACAAGATTTTTAGCTTTGCTACCGCTCTGTAAACTAGACAAAAATCTCTGCATTTTACAGGAAATTATTTTCCGGTTAGGTAAAATTGAGTTTTCTTTTACACAATCAATTTAGAGAGAAACTTGGCTTCTAAATCTCTTACAATTTCTTTTTTATATATAATACAAAGTTTTGAACTGCAACAGTAGTAAATACTGATCGACTCATTACAAATAGTTCTGTAAAAATTATTATTTTTTCTTCAATACTCATTTTTTTAAAATTAGTCGCTGAGAAACACACGTTTTTATTTTGATTTTCTAGAAAAAATTTCCCATTTTTGTAACTTGTACTATTTCCAAGATTTATTTTTTATTTCTGTTTGATATTGTTCATAGCAAGAGTTTTCAATGGACTTTTGTGTCTTGTTATGACTTTTTTCATACAGGTGAACAGTTTCATTTTATTCGTTCAGTGTCATGCATATTTTTACAACAAATGCGTTAGAGTGCTATCTGCAAAAAGCTGTTAGTGTTTTATTCCATGCCAAAAAGTGCTTGTGAGAACGCTATTTTTCCGGTTAGTTCTGGACAATTGTGCAAAATATCATGGGAGCAATATTTTTTTATGTATCATTTTTAGTCAGTAGAGACAATATAAATTCGTAAAATGCCTGATGAGTTTTCTTTTTTGAAAAAGCTTGTTTCCTCTCTTAAAACTTTTTTTTAAATTTTCACTTCCTCATTCCATATATTGGATTATGTAAAATTGTTTCAACTTTGTTTTTGCTTTGATGAATTTCTCTTTGTAAATGAAGCTCCTTTGTTGACACTCAATTTTCACGTTTTTTTGTTTTATTTAACGGACGAGAAAGAAAAATGTGAACTTTACTGTTTCAGTGAGTTCCTTTAAAAATTACCTGTTATATATCAGTTCATAATATTTTATACTTTTAATAACTGCTGATGCATTTCCTCACACGGTGAAATTATTATAGAATATCGTTTTCTCATAAATTCAAGTAAAAACTAGTCAAATGTCATGGCAAAGACATGGAAGTTATATACTTTTTTTCATCTTCAGAATCAGATACAAATTTGCAGACCATTTGAATACTAAATATGTAAACTTCATTTTTTTCCAAAAAGTGGTTCGGTGCAGCTTTCTGCCATTTCGTATTTCCCATCTCCACATTAAATTTTTTACATCAGTACAGTACTTTTTATATTGATCTATTTAAAATTTCTTTAGAAACTGTAATCATCATATTATTCTTTGAACAACGCATCTTACAAACTCTCCTTTCATATCTCTAGAAAGAAATCTGGTTCAATGTCAGTTCGATGATACTAATTTTTAAAAGGATATTACTTTTTTTTATACGACACATCTTCTAACTTGGATAAATTACTCACTTTTTAAAAACAAATTTTTTTAGGAAGGACCTTTTTCTCCGACTAATTATAGCTAATTGGGGAAAGTTGAGATTCTTATCCCTAGCTCCTAAAAAAACTTTTTTTTAAATATTTTTCTCCTCAACTAATTAATACTTTTATTTATATCCACTTTTCAAACAAAAACTCCCCCATCCCCCTACAAAATTCCTCCCCAGAGGTAATGTAGAGCATTGTACATTTATTTTAGCATTAGATAAAGCAAGCAGCCTCGCTCACGGATACAAAACAACAAAAGAGCTGAATCAAGAGCAACATACAAAAAAATGCCAATGCCACACACGCACAAAAACATCTTTTAAAAGGACAATGACACTCGAAAGGAGCTACAGCAAAACAGTAATGGATTATTAGTGAGATGATGTCCAAACATATATTTTTAGCGGGTACATATACATATTTTTTTCATGCTTATTAATATGAAAACGAAATGGAAGGAAAAATACGGAGGGATCAGGCCAAGCCAATGATAAACGAAACTGTCATCAACTTTTTTTTGTTTCCCTTAAGAAAAAAAAGTAAAAATGGTAGCTATATGCTCTATATAAAATGCCGTCGGTGGTTTGTGTGTTTCAGTATAGTTTACAATTATGTGTTTTGTAGTAAATGTAAAACTGGCTTTAATGAGTACAAAAGATAAAAATTTTAAAAATACATTGTTTCACCAATCTTTTTTTTCCAAAAACTGTTTTTTTATCTTGGAATTGATGTATTTATCATCATCGTACTAATACTATAAAATTACGTATTAGACAAAAAAAGTACAAAAAAAATCTTAGAAAAAAAATCAGACCTCTAATTTTTTTATCGCACTCTTAAAAACTAAAAAAAAGTATGATGAAAATTCTCCGTTTTACATAAAATGTTGATAAAGTTGTTTTACTTTGTTTCTACCTCACCTCATATCAGTTCATTACACAGTACAATATTGTTTTCAAAAAAAAAAGTTAATTAGTGAACGCAGAACAATTGTAAATAGTAGACGGAGGAGTAGCTATTGTAACTCGAAACAGAGATAAGTTACGCATATGAAGGGGAGGAAATCAAGCCAGAACGAGTAAAATTGTGTGAGGTAACTTGAGAAAAAAATTATTTTTTCACCTTGTTTACTTTGAGTAATAATAAAAATTATTTTAAATGCCTGCCTTGAATAAGCCTAATTCGATTGAATTTATGCGGTGACTTCAGCTTCACCGTTGGTTGGCGACTCAATTGAGCCTTCTGCGGCAACTTCGGTTTTCTCATCAAGTTTAGCCTTCTTCTCTGCGCTCACTCCGTCGGTAGCATCTACTTCAACACCCTCAGATTTCCTCTTGCGAACTTCTTCTGCAATGCCAAACCAAAATAAAAAGCATGCGAATGTTAGAATGTGCGTCAAACGTCAATCACACCACTTTTTAATCTCTCTTCATATCAGCCAACTTGCCAAAACTGACATTTGACATGCAATAAGCAAGCAAAATAATCTGCAACTTATTTTTTTGTGCAATAAGCTAGTTAACATATTATTATTTTTAAAGAAAAATAGAGTGGTTTACCAATCTTGTTACCGTCGGCCTCCTCTGTAGTTTCGACGGATTCTACACCATTCTCTGAGGTGCCGTTACCATTTGCGCCACCGTTTACTCCCTCCTCAGCGGCAGCGGTTCCATTCTCGGCCTCTTTCGCTGCAGGTGCGGAAGGTTCTACAACTGGAACTTCTGATTTTTCGTCAGAGGTGACGACTGGCTCACTCGCGGCAACTTCCTTTGATACCTCCTTGATGGTGGTGGTGGTCTCCTCCTCAACCCTGCAAATTTCACGAAAGGAATTAATATCACACTTCTCCTTTTACATAAAATATTGTTCCCGCTCCAGTCATTGCCCTACTAACACCGCTTTACTCATTTCTCCCTAATTTCTCCACTATTTGCGCAGATTTAGTGGTCAGCCCGATAACAAAATTCCATTAGTGCTTATCATCAGCTTATAAATAAAAATTACAGCGAAAACAGAATTAGTGACTGAGTCATGCCTGATTACACATCGCTAAGCGTAAGCGATATTCCACTCATATCCTGTTCTGCCTTTTGTCTACAGCACGTCGTGCACGACGCCATGCCTAAAAAGCCACCTTCACTGTCACCACTAGCCCATGTTCCCACTGTCATTTTTGTGTTTTGGCGGGACAACGCCGGCAAACTAAATTCCAACATTTAAATTCATGAAGTTTTTGGTCGAGAAGCGGAAACGGGAGAAAAGTCAATGAACAATGCATAATGCCTGCGCCTCTGGTTATCCTTCACTTAGAGCTGAGATGTACTCAGCAGCGAAGCGACTTTTAAAGCAGAGAAAGATGGGACGTGAAGGGGAAGGCAGATACACGCGTGTGTGCGGACGGCACATCACAGTTACATGATAGGGGGCGCACTAAAGAACTTTTGGCTTGCTGCTCTCGAAGAGCATTTTCTCTTTTCTGAAATGGGTGACGAACCAAGCATGAAAATTTCCGTCATGACTACTCCTCTTTCAGCAAAATAACTAAACGTCTTCACATTAATTTTACTCCAATTTAAAAGAAAGCCAAAAATATACTTTTTTTTTCTGGTGGCAGCTCAAAAAAATAAATTTTCATGAGGCCAGGCAATAACCTGCCTCTCCACTCGCAACCAACAACCAACTACAGCCACTTCCCGTTGAAATATAAATGCATGAAAAAAAAAAGTAAAAACGTCAGATGAAGCATTTATCATCTCGCCAACCACCTTTGTATGCTTCATGCGCTTCATGAAAAAAAGGAATTTTTTATATGCCTAGAGCTCGGCTCTACTCTTCTTCTCGCGAAATCAGAATATAGAGAAAAACGCTTTCCACTTACTTTTTAGTTTCCACGTCAGCCATTGCGGAAAATTTGAAGTTTTATAACGTAACTGCTGTAAAAAAATTAGCACGAAAAAACACCACGGACTCCGTAGGTACTTTCCTTACGAGATGAGTTTTGCTTTTGCCTACTGCCGAACAAAAAACGAAACAAGGAAACGCTTGACTAGCGAAAAAGCGGCGAACAGGACAGGTAAAAATTGAACTTTTCCTTTAAAAAAAACTTCCTCGTCGTTTATATTCCGGGATATTTCAGCAGCGTTGAAAGAATTTTTTTTTCTTTTGAAGTCAGTTCTTGGAGTAGTGAGTGTAATGATGAGTTTTTTTATGTTCGAGTTTAAATGAAAAGAGCGAGCGCACGGAAAACACGTCTATCTCACAGAGCAACTAACGCCAAAGTGACGGAGAGGGGGCAACGGAATGAGTTTCTTTACTCGAAGCAGCACTAAAAGAGAGAGATCGAGCACTGGCTTCTACTTAGCGTGCCGAGCAAATCCAACAGAGAAGCTCTTTTATTGTGGGGGAGCATTGTTAGGTTAGGATTTTGGCGACCACCGGGACGGGATGGGAGGAAAAAAAATATCGGAGAGCATCATCGCATCACAAAACTTCAGCAACAAGGCTTGCAAAGCAATAGGGGTACGCATCCCTTTTTTTAAACTAAAAGAAGAGAAGCCCACTCACTAAACAATCCTACCTTTGTCGACTCCACATCCATGCCATGTAGTGAGGAGGACGGAGGGCATAAACTCCTATACAGGAAAAAAAAGTTACTTCTCCGTACATATACTCCAAAACGTTCGCAGAGTACAACAATCTAAAAAAGAAAGGTAGCGTTTGCCGAGGTTCGCCGATCTCATCACGTCATGTCACGGTGGTGGTGGCGATGATGCGATGGGAAAAAAGACAAAGAACCCTCCAATGCTAACAAATGCTGAAGGCAAACTCACCGAAGAAAAAATTTTTTTTGTATCTTTTCCCCAGAAAAACAAGCAGCTTCGCAGTTCACACATAGCCAGCCTTACACTTCATACATTTTATATAGCCCCTTTATAAAATAAAGACAGCCAAAAAAAAAAGTTCCAAAATGCTCTATTAGTTTCCCTATCCGCGTAAAAAACATGTATCTTCATGAAGCATGCATACACAAGTCCACGTCCACATCCAGCATACACTCTCAAAAAAAAGTACCGAGGAATACTGAATACTCTCAAAACCATTTTTCCCGTAAATACATAATACGTACTTGTGGCATTTCTAACAAAAAAATTTGTAACGAGAGCGTACACCGGCCAAGATCATACTCCCATGATATGTATGAGTTTCCCATCCAATATACCTAAATATCCCAGCGTTAATAGGAATAGCCGGCATAGAGCGAGATAATAATGAAGCTTCCCTTTTCTATATCACATCTATCTATCTTTTCTATCCATATCACATCTCACAAAGGTATATATCGCAATATATATATATATATATTTGTATGTGGAAGCGACAATTGACTAAACCTCCTCTACAGCTACAGAGCTACACTAAAGGGAAATATGCGGCTTTGGATTATGTACTCAGAACTGTCAGTCTGTAAATTGTGAGTTGTAGCTGCTACATATATGCTACTCTCACTACTTATTTTTTGCTGTGTGATGAGAAGATGAAGGGAATAGCAGAAAAAGGATAAAAAAACGAGAAACGAACGAATTTATTTCTATTGTAGGATATAATATTTTATTTTTTCGTTATAGTCACCGCTCAACGGGAAGTGTATTAGCTTTAGCTGCAGCACCAGCAGCACATAAGACGCTTCTCATTTTGATGATCGTCGTGAAAATCGTGTCTAACATGTTGTTCATCTCTCTCTCTCCAATGTTATATGCATTTTCAGCTTCTCGCATAATATCATATTTTTTAATATATGAGTCCACTTATTATTATGCTTGCTTTCCAAAAACTCATCTCATGAAAAAAAAAGCTACTTGGAAAAGCTACGGAGCAATATGCGTTTAAAAAGTGAGGAAAAAGGACAAGGGGAAAATACCCATTTCTTTTGCAGGATGCTTCTTCTTCTTCTTCTTGTGTCCTTCTGTCAAAAATATAATAATTTCGCTGCTAGCAGAGGCAGAGCTGTCCCTCTCCTATTCCTTCACAGCAAAGTTGTAGCGTCGTCCCAAAACTCGCGAAACTTCCAATTTTGTCCGTAATAAAATTTGAAGGTAAAAAAAATATCGAATTATACACATCCTCATGATCATATACTAATCGCATCACCATGAAAAAGTCCTCCCCCTCCTCTCTGGTCGGCATCTACAAAAAAATATTTTTCATCCTTTTTCATCATCTTCATACCCGTCGTCAGTTACTAGAGAAAACCAGAGAGAAAAAAAAATTCTTTTCCTTGAGAGTCGAATTAGGTGATGTGATAAGGAACATTTTTAGTGAAGGAAATGCAAATGGGAGCTTCCTTTAAAAAAGCGAAAATCCCAGCGACAGCACTGTAGTCAATCCTTAGTCATTATTATATTAATTTTTCGCTTGCTACTCCCAAATTGAATATGCGAAGGGGCTATGTAGTAGAAGTCAAGAATCAGGAATTGAATTTTTTTGCCAGGAGCAGCGTAATTTTCATGTGAAGTTGACATAAATGCGGGAGAAGGAGGAAAAGAGGAAGACGAGAAAGACATATTTTTTTTCGTAGACGCCACTAAAATGTAATAACGCTAATGTCGTTATCACATCTCCAGAAAATTTTGATGGAAAAGAGTTAATGGAAAGTGGGAAAAGGTAATAGGGTAAATTGTACGCAGTTTTTAACAGCAATATGGAATTCTCTAGACTCGGCAACTTTCATATTTTTCTTTTTTGGCTGAAGGCAGTACATTATTATTTTTTATTCCAAGTTAAGGTTGCTCATATCGGCAAGAGGTAAGAAAAGATCCTAAGGAGAAAAGTACCTTTTTTTACACAGTCACACAGAGCATGCCAGAAAATGCATGGACTTATATGGCTCTATTGTTGGCAGAAGGTATAGTAAATAGCAGGGAAAATTGTGAGAGGAGGAAAAAAAAGGTATGCGGTCGAAGGAGGAAGATTTAGTGTGCCGGTATTCTGTATCCGAAATGCATACGAGGATAGTCCCTCTGGTACTAAGGCCGAAGCCTCACACGGCATGTGTGAAGCTGACTGGGATGATAAGGATGACGCTCTTATGCTCTCTGTTGCTTCGCTTTTTTTTTAATCCGCAGTCCACGGCCACGGCTGCTTTTGCTGGTAACTTCCCTCCGCCTCCCTCCTCTCTCCCTCTCCTCTTGATTCCAAAAGCGTCGTCCTCGTCCTCCTCTTCCTATGGTGAGGACGAGGAGCAGCTGCAGAAAAGACTAGAGAGCCGTGGCCGTGCTATTCAAGAAGAGGAGCTACAGCTACCTCTCCTTCTCCCTTTTTGCTCGGGGTTTGAGGGAAAAGAAGCGAAAAATATCGAGGGAAAAGGAGCTCATTTGCTTTTACCTTTTTTCGTGGATGTGCCAGGCCAGCAGAGAGAAGATGGAAGAAGGTAGGAAAAATAAAATGAGTTGTACCGGCACAAAAAAATAGACGAGAGCTCTCTGTACCCGTGTGGTGTGCTCCACCAAAAAGTACACAACGTGGATTTGCCAGATAAGAAAAAATAAGACGGAGACGATGAGAACCAACAACGCTTTTGCATGCTATAAAACTTGTTGTTTCAATTTATTCTTTTATAGTTACTCTATAAGCTTAACTCTGACCCTTTGCAAGCCTACCTCATAATACTTCACCTCTGTGCTACCCAACCACCTCATCAACCTTATTCCTCACCACCACCACCTCCTTCTTAGCAACTTACAGTCCCAAAGTTTTCTTAGCGAAATCGGGGAAATTCATATAATTATGTGACTGTTTCAAAAGCTGTCAAAAAAACTGCATGATCCGCAATTATTGCATTATTCGCTTTCTGAGAAACCCCTGAAAGTTGCAATTTCAACATTTTGTTGTCATCCGGGACACATTTCCACTGTGCAGATATGAGCAAATGAGAAAAACGGGTTTATTTCGTATTGAGCTAATATTGTCGTTAAAAACCATTTCCAAAGTGTGAGGCACCTTCCCCAAAACTCCAATATTATGTGCGTCTAGCAGAGATTTTTTTTAGCTAGGTAAAAAAGGGGAACATCATTGAGTGAAGGCTACCAACGAAAAAATTTGTGTTATGGAAGAGGCACTTTTTTTATTCTAGGGAGAGCAAAGCAGCGCCAAACATATTCCAATTGTGAAAAGGTGATATAAAATGGAGATAACTATGGAGCTGTGTGCAAAGCGAGTGAGGAGCTACCTACAACAGGAATATGATAAATAATGATGGGCTGTCCTGGCAGCGGCTCTAGCAATGCACTCGCATCTCCATCTCCACCAAGAAAAAAAATTATATAAACTAGTCTACCTTCATGAAGAAAATAGTGGAGTTGTTGATATGCCCGGAAAAAGTACATCAACATGAGCATGCTGATAGCTCTTATATCACTACTCTTTTTTGTCTTTTTTTGGGCTCTGATTTTATTCCCCTTCTCTCCATTGTTTCTACCTGAAGATTGAATCCTTTTTGTTCTGTTCATGAAAAATGCAGCGATGCGATCTGGCCTGGCCTGGCTCATGTATCCAACTAGAAAAATACGTCTCGTTCGTGATTATCATCCTCGTACGAAAATGAGCATCCCTCTCTCCTGTCACGCTCTTGACTTTCTTGACTAAATGCTTTTTCCTTTGAGAGACGCGTGAGAGAGCTAAAATAGTCCAGTTTAAAAAAAAATCACAACTCGTTGCAATTTTCTCGTTGTTTGGACATGTACTGAAAATTGCTCCATTGATTTTTTTTCCTCTCACAGCGCCACAGAAATTAGCATATATTTAAATGAGAGAACTAACTCAACATGAGCAGATTTTTATTTCTTTTTTAAAAAAAATAAGTTGGTCGCTGAACTGGAAGAGCAGAGTTGCCAGTTGGCTGATAAAAAAAATATATGTAATTCCTTGGGATTTTTGCTACGAAATAAAGTATTTGCAGTTTGGAGATCACCAGATCACTCTTGCAAATATTTGTACATGGATTATTGCGTAATAAAAGATGGCAAAAATGCGAGTGTAAAAATAACGTTCCAAAAGTTTAGCTCAATCCCATATTTTTTTTATATTCTGGCATATATTTCATTCGGCAAATGTGGTTTCGATGGGAGACGGATTGATAGAAAATTTTGTGGAGAATAATACGTTGGCTCAGCAAGCTGTAACGAATCGAAATAAAATAAAAAAGTGGCGCATATGTTGACAACGGACAGGGGAAAAAGTGCGTGGCGGAGATTATTGGTAGGTACATGGAAAGTTAGAATGCCGCTTCAGGTTTAACGTGCTAGTGCATGTATGCGTGCAAGTGGACGTGATCGTGATGGAAAATGGCGCAGACTAAAAGCACACGGTCAGGTAAGTACGCACAGGTAAAAACGCAGCAGCGATTTCCATCGCCTTTCTAACCTCCTCCAGCAATTGATTTTGATGTGGACACACTATAATTGGTAGTGGAGAGGAAAGCGCAATCGATGCAATAATAATTTTATGTGTCGGACAACAAACCCTCCTCTGAGCTGTACTTTACTCTGCAATTTTCCTTCATAAATGCTTATTCATGAAGAATGTGCGTAAAATGGTAATAGAAATGGCTCATGCATATTTGCAGAGGAATGAAGTTAATGTGCTGGCGCTATCATGACAAAACTTTTATTTTGCTCTCCTTCACGATCCCAATCTCGAGAGAGGATCTCCTACCCAAATTCGCTGAGATTGCAGATGATAGAAAAATGGCAAGCCTCGAGTGTGGGAGAAAACTGTATCATCCGCTCGGCTACACATTATTTCGTGCTACGACACGAAAAATCTTCTTCTCATTTTATTCCTTTCCTGAGGAGAGCAGCAACTCAACCCGGATTATCGTAAAAGGCATTCCACTCCACACATTTCACATTTTCAAATCAAATCCAATTCCACCAGCGGAAAGGAGCATTCTTTATTGGGAGATTTTTTTTATAAAAAAAATATGTATCCTCAAATCTACGTCTTACATCCGCACTCTCGGAGTAATTGTGAGGGAAGGAACCATCCTTGCTACCTTTATTCATCTTCAACACCACCACCACCACCACCCCACTCCACAAGAAATGGGATGCCACCTTAAAAAAATGTGCATTCGAATTTATGCCCTGCAGCCATTTTCTAGTCTCCGTCCTCTACTCTCCGCTGTACACAGTTTGGAGCTGATGCCATCAAGAAAAAAAATTGTTTTTTTCCCTCCGCTAAACTTTTACAGAATCAAGTAGACCGATATGAGCTTGTTATTTGCTGCGGAAGCAAGCATATAAGATCGCTTATGTCCGTCTGTCCGTCTGTCCGTC
>JAHZND010002358.1:0-16184 GCA_027744115.1 Acrocyrtus sp. NNG-2020
AGAATTTGGATTGTACCCCGTTGGATTTTTCATGAGATCTTCGGCACAGCTTCCGGTAATAGTTGTTAATTAAAACAATGCATTTTCATTAAGATGACGCGTTTGCACCAGCAGTGCATGGCCACGCTTTCTTTTTTATTTTTTTAGTAAGATACCAAACGGGTTATACTTACGAATAAATTTTCAGGATGGAGATGCAGGCAAAAACCTAAAGTCATAATGCAATGAAAAATAGAGACTACAAAGTTTTCGCGAGTCTTCTCAAACTTTTTCTGTGATCATGAGTGAGTGGATCGAAAGATTGATGTCCTACACTTTCGGTTTACTTTCATAGATCTACATACTTTTTGCTGAAACTATGTTTGCATTAGCTTCCTGTTCAGAGTGATTCATCGATTAAAAGAAAAATCTGCTAAAACTTTGCATAAAACTGTACTCTGTAAAAAAACAGTCAATCTTGAATATGGAGGAAATGGGCTGTCATATAAAATGGACAAGTGCCGTTACTTAAAAAGATAAATTGGTCAGTGTCAATAATGTTGGGTAGTGAAAAAAATATGATTGATGAGATACTTTCAAAACGAACGGTTTATAGCAGAAAATGGTATTACGTACACAGTCGAGATGCTATATTGTATGATATGATTAGGTTTTTTCTAGTGGCCATTTACATGTAGATAATGAAAATGGAGCGTGCAAGCAAACTGTCATGTAATTTTGCTAATAGAAATACTAACGTAAACTATAAAAACTGCAAAATACAGAATATAGTCAAAAGCAAGTAGATTACAACTTCAACTTCACGATCAAAAGGCGTCATCATCTGAAGTATCCGAACTATGTAAAAAAACTACTTTTAATACTTTTTTATATTGATAATGTATGAGGACTGGCAAGCTTCATTTCACTCTTATTACTGCTCTATAATTACAAACATGAGAAAAATAATATCCTGTCCAAATCGATATTTAATCTGAAGCTGAAAGCTTTTAATGACAAAAAACAGACCAGCGCATCGTTATTATTCATTGTCAGGAGACGAATTTTACATAGGCATAAAGTTCATCTTACAAGTCTACGTACTGATAATACAAAAAGTGTTTTTTATGTAAACTCCATCCGAAATTAAATTCTCTTTACAAATTTCCACTTAACTTTCATGACCTTCAGCTTTATATTCAGCAAGGATAGGGAAACATGCAACAATAGAGACAGAGCTTACACTTTAACATGTTTGCTTTTGCTTGTACCAGGAATCAAGGAATGAGTTGTTTTTGTCCCTATTTAATTGTTTACAGTCGAAACTAGGTCCGCCATGGAGCTTTGCGTTTTGTTGATTTTTTTGTGTATTTAAGTCGTGAAAAAATAAGTTCGTGCTAAATGCAATTTGAGCCACTGGTGGTTTGGTTGGCAAGCGTCATCGTAAACATTTACGCAGGCTCAATTATTTTTTAAGGATTTCTGTCAAGATGTTCGGTTTCTCAAGCGCTCCGAGCAAATCAAGTATGAAAATTGAGCAAAGGCTTAAATCAACAAAAAGATTTTGTTCGGGTTTATCGAAAATGAGAACTTTGATTGGACTTCTTTTTTCCAATTTTTACTTTAGAGAGTTCTAATATAATTTATTTTCTATTTTTTATACAAAATAGAAACTGACACTAACCGATACAATAGACTGGGTTGGAGAAGGTCCTCCTGTTTCCCAACCGGAATGCGGATTTCACGGAGAAAAATGCGTAAATACGGAAAGTTCAAACTCAAAGTAAGAAGAAACATATTAAGCGGTTTATTTATTGCCTAAGTATTTAAATACAGATTATTACTGCCTCCGCTGCTACCCATGCGATAAATAGGTACTATAATACAATAAGATTTTGAGTAGTCTTTCAGTCCTCCATCTGAAGCTTTTTTCTCGGTCTTTCTCAACCAGATCACTTTTCATATATAGAATTTCATGAGTAAGTAGTAAATTGATCTGAAATTCGGTCGGTCGGTATTAAGGCATCAGCTTAAGCTAAAAAGGGGAAATCAAGTATAACAACAAAATGGAATTAATTTCGAATTAGAGATAAAAAACCCATCTGCCATCTCCGTACAGCTTCTTACCATGCTTTCATCCTTTTTTTTCTATTGTTTGAAAAAGCCTTTTAATTTTCCTCTTTATATTTGCTTTCCTTTCCACTCCCTTCCACGCCCACCACCCACTTCCGCTGTTACTCGGGTCATATTACCTAATCATAAATATTGCAGCATACATTTTACATAGACTAGCTCCATGCCTCTCTGCCCTTTCCCTATTATAATATTTTTTACTGGACAGCTTAAGCTAAAAAGGGGAAATCAAGTATAACAACAAAATGGAATTAATTTCGAATTAGAGATAAAAAAAACCCATCTGCCATCTTCGTACAGTTTCTTACCCTGCTTTCATCCTTTTTTTTCTATTGTTTGAAAAAGCCTTTTAATTTTCCTCTTTATATTTGCTTTCCTTTCCACTCGCTTCCACGCCCACCACCCACTTCCGCTGTTACTAGGGTCATATTACCTAATCATAAATATTGCAGCATACATTTTACATAGACTAGCTCCATGCCTCTCTGCCCTTTCCCTATTATAATATTTTTTACTGGAAGGAATATCGTCTTCCAGTAGAAACTTTATTTACCTTTATCATTTTCCCCTGTTTGTATGTACTCTTCGAGCAAATACAAGAAACCTAGACTGATCTGGCATATTACAGCAACTCACTCTTCTTTCCATAAAGTTATTCCAGCTTCCAGCAACAAGCAGGAAACACATTAAACTCAAATTCGCTTTTGTGAATCTTCCCGTTGCGGAAGCCAACTCGCTTTCTCCAGTTTCTCCAAAAAAANATAAAGTTATTCCAGCTTCCAGCAACAAGCAGGAAACACATTGAACTCAAATTCGCTTTTGTGAATCTTCCCGTTGCCGAAGCCAACTCGCTTTCTCCAGTTTCTCCAAAAAAAATATGTTGCCTTTTGCTTTATCATGATGTATTTTTGAATTGACGGGGGCTCCACACTGTTGTTGGCGTGGATAATCAACGATTTAATATCCTACAAAAAATAGAGCACAACATCCAGCATCCATTATCAACACTTTTGCTTGTGCCAAGAGAGCATTATCCACTTTTTGGGAGGAAAAAGGCACTCCAAACATTTTTCGTGTATTATGCAAATTTTGCTTTATCTGTAGCTTCCACTGCACTGGCGGGAGAAAGCGAGAAAATTCTGTTTAGTTGAGTGGATCCTAATGAAAAGTTAGGAAAAGCGAATAATTTATTGTTGATGGTTATTGCAGCTTGTCCTCGGCCTCGTTGTGTGAAATTTTGATGATGTGTGCCATATTGCGCCCTTTATTTTGGAAAGGAGAGAGAAAAGTAGATTTCTTCACAAATTTTTAGGTGCATTTTACGCATCGCTACGTTTTCAAAATTGAGTAAATCAATTGTTACAAGTTGGAAACAAACAAAGCGGATATGTGTAAACAGATGACATGACAAGCACATGTGTAAATGCTGGCAGGTAGGTAAATTATTTGTGGTGGAAGAGGAGAGCAAGCACTACTGGAAGTGGGTTTTAGTGCAGACGTAACATTAAATTAAGTGTTTGGAATGGAAAATCTGTGGAGACCCGTAGGTAAAGTGATATTTGCTTTTTGGAGGACAAGGGTGAGCAGGGAGTGAGTTGAGTAGTAGCACTTTCAGGGAGGTAATTAAATGAGTTGGGAAATGCACGGATTGTTTTTCAGATGCTACTCAACTACTGCTATATATTTCAATTACTTTTGATGGATTCTCACAGTGCCCCAGTGGCTGTCTAATAATTGGGTGATTTTTTTTGTATCTACTTGCAGGCGACGCTTTTTCCATGTGGGCACTTGGGACAGGACTGCTTACTTTGGGACTCTTAATCAGTGCCATGTACTTGTTATTTCGTCAATTGGAGAATTTCTCGGGACATGGATGCTCTACTTTGGCGCATAGATAAAAAGGATATTGAATGGGAAACTGGACGGATCTTCCCTGTTGTCCGGGGAGAGAAAGGGAAATTAATGGGAGGCTTCGGTGGACTCAGCACTGGAAGTCAAGCATCCTTAGCAAAATTTTCGTCTGTGTTCGCCCCATTGGTCTCCTACAGAGAGAGGATATTTGCGGCGAAAGCCCTCAACATTTGTCATGTGGATGGAGGACTCAAGCATCAATTAAAAATGGTAGGTATGGGGAGGAAAAGCACGAAACAAATTAGCTTTTAGAGAGGGTATCTTGTCAGGAAAATATTTCAAATTTACCCTTGTCGGTCATGGTCAATATTTTTCTTAAGTGCACACTTACACAGACGTACACTTGATACTCCTTATGAAAGCCTGAAAACATGTTCAAGTACACAGTTAATATCTCTGCGTGATGGAAACATAAGTACCTTCGTACCTGGCTACTAGCATGTGGCATTTATTTGACGAACACTTCAGGGAAAACTCCTCTCATGTTATATTGTTCAAGGATGATACTGGGATACAGTACGTAAGCAAAAACTTCCGAAAAAAATATTCCAGGAATAAGATCATTCTCATGAGTGCTCTCACTCTACTTGTGCTCCATGAAGAGTTCCGGTGACATTTCAGGAGTTTGTAGCACACAGCACGTGTGGAGACTAGAAACTTACCGCGTAGAAAATAAAACATTTTCCTTAAGATGAGTAAAAAGATGAAATGATGGAGGCTACGCTAAAATGATGATTTATTTTTTAGAAAATGAAATGTAGGAAAACAGAGCACTTTCCCTGAGGAACTTTTTTGTGCTATAATCACGTGAAAAACTAACCTGCAATCTGCAGCTTGCTTGTGCTTACCCGTCGGGATTTTTAAAACTTACTTTTCGTTGCAATTTACCTTATGGAAAGGGGGAAATTTGCTGTGGGAGTAGGATCTCGATCTGCAGAGAAAAACCTAGCTACCTACCTAAGCTGAATTGCGAATTACGATTGAATCGCCTCCGCAAAGATCACAGCTTGGCAACACCGTTGTGCTCCTTTTGCTTTGGTTTTTTCTGTGATGAGCATTCTCCAGGAACGGGATACATAGATCTATAAATAGTAGAGCAAGAGCATATCAGGACTAAAATCGACCACCTGTTTGAATTTTCATAGTACGAGAAATGTAGTGCTTTTTTGACGTCTACATCTTATAGAAACTTTTCAGGTGAGGCTGTGGAAGTAGCAAAAAGTTTTCGTCAGGTAATCACTCTTAAGCCTGGAGACTGGAACAGCGAAGATGCTTCACTTTCTCCATCTTTGAGATTTATTTTGTTAAAATTTCATTTCAAGATACAAGTTGGGCTCCCGTTTTTATAAGAAAAAAATTGGGCTGCTGCAACTGTTTCGAGGTGAGCTTATACTGGAAGCGCAGAGCAGTTTGCAAAATACGGTGTCACGTACATTAAACTTTTCGAAACAGTTTATGAATTCCTCTTTGTACTTAAGGAAGACTAATAAAACTGGAGCGGCCAAATTCCTTTTGTAATGCAAACAAAAGGTACTCAGCGTGATTCAATTAAAACATGAAAGAGTGGTTATTCGCAGCAAAAGTTGGAGAGATCCCAAGAATGATGTTGACATGTGTGCAAAAGTACCTAGTGCGAAAAGGCTAAAAAAGTAGTGAGGAAAGGGTAGAGCTTACCTTACTTGGCATTCCATCAAAGAGCTCGCTGAACTGAAAGTGAAAATTAATTGCCGAGACTGTATTGGATAAATGGGCAATATTCCGTCCAATTTATGTATATTCCTGAGTATGACCGACTCAGACTGCTTTTAATTGGAGTTGTTAAAAAAAAGAGAATTAAATTGGGAAATCGCATTTACCAGGAAAAATCAGCGATCGCCAGAATTTGGCATTTATAAAAAATTGCCATACCGGAAAAAGTAGCTTTTCAAAATAAATTGAATTTTCGTACTCTTTATTAAGTTAGACTCTAACTGATGCACTTACGATTTTCTTGCAGCTTCGAGAAATTCGACACGAAAACCTGAATGCTTTCATTGGAGGCTGTGTTTTTGACGAAGGACTTCTCTTGGTGTACGAGTACTGCTCTAGGGGCTCTATCAAGGATATTCTGGAAAATGGGGATTTAAAACTAGATGACATGTTTGTGTCTAGTTTAGTTGGCGATTTGCTAAGGGTAAGTGAAAAAATATTATATAGCTACATTTTTTAGGTATATATATTTTTTGACGTGATGCTGCAAATGTCCCCCAAGTTTCAATAATAATTCATCTTCAAAGCATATTGCAGTTATTCAAATTTCGAAATGAATCGGAAATCGTGTCTCCATTCATCTCCGACTCTTTTCCCCATTTTGTCCATTGAAAGGAAGTCGTACGGTGCTCTTTCAAAGCATTTTTTCACGTCCTTCCCCTTCAACATCCAAGTTTCATTGACACTGTTCCAGGAACCCTCAATGAAAGAGTGGGATATTACAGAGAGCACGTTCAATCAGTTATTTTAAGCCGTATATGAGCTCTAATACGAAAAATATTACGGGAAGAAGACACAGCACCAATCGCATAGTCTCGAGCTATTATTGGAAACGCTAAAACTCTTTTCTATGCTCCAAGTTCCATGATTATCCGACCTATTCTCCATTCCAAATCAAAATACTTATCGATTCAGAATAAATCCTAGTTGCAGAAAGCCCTTTTACGGAATCTCTAGCAAAAACTCATTTTGCATTTTCTCCTGCACCTCTTATATTCTCTTATTCTCCATGACTTTATTCCAGTTTCTCAAGTTCAACTGTGCTGGAGAATAGGCGGCGGAACTAGAGCACAAAAACTTTTTTTATCTGAATACTTCCAGCCAGCAAACAAGACAATTTGTATCTTTCCGATTCAGCATTCAAGTAATAAAGCGTAATCTTGAGTTGCGAGGCAGGAAAAGGGAGGAAAATGTGCCATCATTTCATTATTGCATTTTTTCACACCATATCGTCTTGGCATGCCTCTCATGCCTCTGGAATGAGGAAGCAATGAAAAGAATACATTTCCATTTTATTTACGGATAACCTATTTGACATCATCTTCCAGCAAAGGACACTTCGGCCAACTTATCGACTTTAGTCACTGTGTCACTATCCCCATCTGGTCTTAGGTATACTGCCAAGAGACTGTATTAGGAAAGGATAGAATGCTAAAAGCCGGATGTAATATTCCAGTTGTGGTGGCCGCGCAGATACCCTACTTTAAAGCTTCCAATTTAAATGCAAAATTTGCCCACCGCAAATAATGCTCCCATCGTATTAGTGATTACGCGGTTATGCTTAAATCTATAGGTACCCGATTTTTGTTACAGAAAAGTATAATTCCTCAATTTGCAAAGATGTTGAATTGAAGGCTCTAGTTTCCATATTTGTCTCCTAGCGCAAGCGTATTTTTTTGTATTCACCCCACTCCGCCGCAACCTTGAGAATTATTAATATTGTCCTTTTTGTTGCTTACGTTGTTGAAAATGTGGGCGAAACAGGGAGGGATTGTGATATTTAAACTTGAGCAGTGGAGTAAAAAATAATAAAATACTATGAGCTATTCCTTGTTTGTGGGTATTCCAAAAGAGAGATATCATATAACATCCATGCACTAAACAGAAGCAAACCAACTAGAATGTTATCTTCACAAAGGAAGGATAACAGTGAACAAGCTGTTCCCACAAACCAAACTAGGGCGACCGTTATTTAGGATTTAACTCATATGAAATGCGCAAAAACATGAAGTGAAGGTTTCAGCGCTTCAAGTAACAGTATCAGCTTTCACGAGTACTCATGATCCCCATTGCTTAAACAAAGTCATGAGAATAAATTTGCTGGCAGTGGCAGGTTGAAACTCAATACTTAGCGCTTTCTTAGGAAACTTTCACTTGAGTGGGAGTTAGCTCCTACATTAGCAGCACACATTTACTTGTGAGCTTTATTTACGACACAAAAAAAAAGAATTTCCATTCCCCGTGGCTAAAGAGACAAAAAAAGGGGATTCTGATCTACTTTCCCTGTAAATAACTGTGGCTGGAGCTGTGTAACTAGATCAAATTACGAGATGAAGTGCACGTGCCATTGCCCCATTTCTCTTTTTTCCTCTCTGGGAGAGAAACCTCGCCGTAGGGAAACACTAGAAAACCCGAGAAAGTTGGTAATTGAAAAAAATTGATAGAGTGCTAAAGTGCTTTACCACAGAGAAAAATTACGCTGCTACCTGAGCCATGTCCACAACGAAAAAAAAAAGTTGTCATACAATTTTTTTTTCACTTCAAAAAAGATAAATAGACCAGAATAACTTCATCCGGTTTTTGTAAAGACACGTGGAAAAAATTTCACGCTAATGCAACCACCATTTCCATCCAATTCAGTGAGCTCTTTGAAAAAATACTGAAAAAAAATCTTCACAATGATGAAGGTTAATCAAAGGAAATAGTTAGAAATTATTGCCAGCAATTTACTCTCGAGCTTTAATAATAAGCAGAGTACAATTTCATACAGCATCCTTGTATTTTCGTGAAGCTCAACATGTATCACTATCACACACAGAAATGAATCTGTGACTGCGATTCATATTCTCACAGACAGATTTTTATACCTTTGCATTATGGCCCATTCCACTAGAGTGCATTCCTGAACATGAAATTTTACCGTTGAAATTCTATCCAAATGTATGCTAAGATGTGATGTGTAGCCTCGCCATTATTGTGAAAAAAAAGATTCATTGTAAAAGCAGGAATTGAAGCGCTGAAAGCTTTCTTTGCAAGTAAAAAGCCCTACAATTACAAAAGCAAGCAGAGCGTGAAGGATACCCACCAGCCATACACTCTTGTCTGTTTTTTCAACGTCGTTCTGTAACTGACAGATGATGCCAGAAATGTGTTGAATGATGGGAATGAGAGTGAAAGGTGTAAAAGCACTGACGTGATGTGGAAGAAACCTTCGAGCACTAGCGCTGTCGAAACAAATTCTCTTCCATCTCATTGCACTTTGGACTAGCTGGGCTTCCGCCTGAATTTTAATTTCCTTTCAGATACCCTTCACAATAGAAGAGGGAGGAAGGATCTATAAAACCAAAATTTCTAGGCCTTTTAACACTGCATTTTATATGATAATGGCAGAGGAGAAATGCATTAGGGAACTAGATTGGTTGGCATCTCAAAAAAAGTAGATAGATGGTGACGAGAGGTGAAGGTGAATTCTATCCAAAATGCTAACCAGTGAAGAGTAAATACTACGCTGACATCAATATCTTAGCATTTTAGTTGAGGATGGAAAGTGAGTATTTTTCATGCTAAGATGAAATGTAAAGTTACCAAAAAGATTATAATTTTTACGTTACTCCTTTACGTAGTCGCAGTATATGAGTGTAATATAGATTGGAAAAGTGAAAATATTCCAAAGTGCTTTCAAACTTTAAAGCTAGTAAGATGAGAAGGTTGAACTGAATATTTTTAGGTTTCAATATAATTTTAAAAATTAAGTTAAATTGCAACTAAATAAATGAAATCTAGTCTACGGTTAAACTGAATGAAGCCACACTCTCAAAATAAATTAAGTTTTCCAACAGCTAGAAATTGGCCATTTATTGATGAACATAGTTAACAGAATTTTTTACAGTTTTCACTGTCGAGTACAGAACCAAATCGAAATTGATGCGGTTATAAACTACTAACTATACTACCCGAATGGATTCACTTTACAAATTGAATTTTGGAAATTGAAAAGACATAAATTGATAAATCCTGTAAAATGCGGAGAAAGATCTTTTAAGCCTTTCTAGGTTGGGATGAGACAGGCACCTGTTTTTTCCTTATTTCCGCACAAGGACTTTCTGGAGCTCCGGGCTCTCCAACGAAGCTGCAAGCATGCATTTGAGGGACACAGCAAATTCCTAAGAAGTAACTGAGAGCGATGTTCATAAAGCACGCACCCCCTAGTCCTTCCTTAAACCAGACGAACCCACAAGGGAAACAACAAGCCATCATTTTCTCCCAAGTTTTCAAAGATTCACTATTGCTATCCATTGCAGTTGCGAACGGCATTACGACCTCCTTCCTTTCATAGTTGATGGCTGACACTGTTGGTGACATCTTTGGGAATCCTAGATAGCCAGGGGCAAATAAATCTCTGGAAAAAATAAGTTACGGAAATGTAAATCTGGTTCATTTAGGTATATATAGTCTAATCTGGTCTGTATGAATTTGAAAGGAAAATTAGTTAAAGGCACTTACCAGAACTTATAAACACGAATAAGTGTGTCACCAGTTAAGAGCTGTGGTTTATCAGTCACTATAAGACGCGGCTCAATCATTCAATTAAAAAAGCTTAAAAAGTTAAAGGCTGCTACTATCTCTCAAATGAGGACGCGTTAATTATTCCTTTCGAGGACACTTTACAAAATGTCGACTTTTGAAATCAATCAATGACGTAATTTTTTAGTGACGCGCGAAGAATGAAGAAAATATAAAAACGTATCTGTATCAATGGAAACATTGAACTACGCAGTATGCTAACAATATCTTGTTTGGATTGGGAAAGTCATGTCCTCAAATATTTCAGTGAAAGGTGTTACCCCGAAAGGTGTAAACGCTGTAGGTGCACACAGTACACAACACAAGAGTGGTGTCATTGTCAGAATGAATGTTAATCCACTCCGTTGCACTCTGCACTCCTGGCGTGTCACTGTCTGAATTTTAATTTTCTTTTTCAGTGATTCCCAAGCATAGCGAGAAATGGGGCTAATCTCTTTTCGTAGCATTTTCTCATAACCCCACCAGTGTTTTTGTATGATAATGACGGAAGCGGAGGGAATTGAAAGCTAGATCGACCTTTTTTATCTCTGTCCGTATACATCTCATGTCGAAAAACGTAATAAAATAGAAAAACTGTAATAATGGCACACTTGGCATGTTGCAATCAAATTGATCCGATGAAAGATGGGGGAAATTTGGGTGAAAATGAGAAATTAGTGAAACGACTCGTGTATATTGCATTTGGCTTCAGTACACATCCAACATCAGGAAAGTTTGCAGTTTACAGTTTGCTTGAATTTTTGTTTGCAGAAAAACCTGCCGGTATGTAAATAGGTACGTGAAAAATGAGCCGTGCCTACTCGACTGAATTGGAAAGTGGAAGAGTGATCATGATCATTCGTTTAAAGAAGTGATTTGGCGAAACTTACAATCAGCTTTGAATGCAATCAACTCAAACAGAAATGTCTCTTGTTTCTTGTCGATGTAAATTCAATATAAAATTGATCACAGCTCCCATTTTCTAAGAACTTCCTATTTATAGTTCTTACTGGAAAATGGGAAACTCGGTAATTCCACACCATTGGGAAATTATTAATTAAAGTTCTCCAATTCAATCATAACTTTTTTGTACGATAAAATAAACTTTTTTTGCCCTGATGTCTACCTTGAGGATACTTTATGACAACGTCCCCTAACAAAGTACATAACAGTCAAAATAACAAACTTTTTTGCTTTCGGTTTTCACAGGGCCTCTCATATCTCCACGAGTCTTCGCCATTCCGCTATCACGGAAACTTGAAGCCTAGCAATTGTCTAATTGACTCCCGCTGGAATCTCAAACTATCAGACTTCGGTTTGAAACCAGTTGAGTACAAATTGCGAAGAACGACCGATCTAATAGTGCCGCCGACATGTAACCTCGCTAGTACAACTGGAGGGATGCCTGCAACAACAGCGAGAGCTGTGAGTAGTTCAGGTAGTGGGGAAGATAACGTTGGATCAGCTACTGGTGGCGGTACTGGCAGTGTAATCTCTCATCACAATAACACCCAGTCCACTGGGGGAACTGGGGGGAGAGCGTCTCAATCTTTCAGTTCCAGCTTTCACGGACAAGTAATGGCCCAAGTTACCAGCCCATATTTGGCCCCAGAGTATCCGTTACTTATTAAGGTAAGTGGAACTATCATTCGCTCTCGCTCCCTTCATTCTTTTTTCATAACAAAAATTAATTAAGCTCCAATTCCATATCCGAAGGGGAAAAAGTACGAAAAAAAAGTTTTCTCATAAATGACAGTATTTGTTCCAGACGAGGGTAATATCCTCTCATTTAGAGAAGTAAAAAAAATTGCCACTGCCATCACTGAACCAGACAATGACCATAGCATGCGCAGTGAAATATGGTCGGTCACATTGGCAATGTATGTAGGTTGGTATATGTGCTTAATGCCCTTATTTGCCTATATCAAGTCCTCACTTAGAGGGCCACATCCCTTTTTTGTTCGTAAACTTGAAAAATTTAAAGAACTTACTTATTTATATTGTAATGTGTCCGGAAGCCAGAAGCGGATTTTTCATTTGTGCAAATAAAGGGTAGATGCATACCGCATATAAGCTGTGATGTAACCGTAACAAAAACCGTGAAATGGAAGTTTCTACTTATGAATTCCTTTGTTGGGCGAAAACTGCAATTATCCTCGAAAGAACCAGTTTCCTTTCGTACATATGTATATGTGGAAAGGCTGCATTTGAAGGGAGCGTACAACGCAGATATACATAAAGGGCTTCTCCGAAAACAAATTGAAACGCGAAATTGAAAGGAAGACGTACATAACACGTATGTAATATGCGTAGTGTGTGTATGTTTGAAGCAATCAACCTCGGAGAAAAAGAAATCTCTCTGGAATGGGACTGAGCTCACAAAAATAGAGAGAGAAAACTTACAATGAAGAACACATCTCTCGAAAAAGATATAAGCATATCTAAAGTACCAAGGCAATTGTCGTAACTTCCAAGTTGAGTGTGTCCTTGCTTGGGTTTCCATTTTGTATTGAAATAGTAAAATTGGAGCTAGGAAGAATGAAAAATACATAATGTTTTTTGGTACTCTTCAAACTAATTTGATTATCCTGTGATGCCGGACTGAATTTGCTGACAAAAAAAACAACTCAAATATATTTTTTTCTTTTCGCAAATCTAACCTCCCAAAATTAAATTAGAAAGGTATATAAAATTTTCAAGTGCGAAATCCCACAATAAATTATGGACGATCCTACAAAATTTTCAATCAGAAGCCAGGCCTTCAAACGATCCGGGCGTTGCTCCGGGCTGAACAACGAACTTCGGCAAAAGAAAGTTCGTCGTAACCGAGATCTCTTCTGGATTTCAAAGAGTTTGGACTCCATGAAAAAAGAGCATTTGAAGAATATGCGACGGTTCGACTCTGCTCAGAGAGGTATCCGATTGCTGATTGGGGAGAATCCCTATCCAGACTGCGTAAGTTTCTTTATGGGCATGGTCGTGATGTAGGATGATAATAAAAAAAAGTGTGACGCTTTCACTCATCCGAACTTATCATCTCTCTGGAAAACAAGACGGAAAAACTGTTTTCAGAAATAGTTCAAGTCTGTATCTTTTTTTCGCAAACTTCTTAACGAAGACTGTAAACATTTTTATTGTCATCTCTTCCGCCATTGCCAAGCCCGGAAAAGTTTTTTACGCTATTTAAAAAGAGCACCAAAAATATTATATTTTTACATGTGCCAAAAGTTAACCTCCTGTATGATTTCCACCAACAGAGTAGGGAGCAAGTAAGCTTCCTCCATAACGTGCCTGGCTTTTGCTTTAAGAGTAACGGAAATGCTCGATACTTTTCCTCGCTTCATGAATCGAAATCAAGGAAGATTGTATCCGACATGGACGGCAAAGAAGGGCTACGACCTAATCCCGCTGTAAAAAATACTTTTTGTTAACTCATTTCCTCTGTTTTCCCACTATGCTTTTGTGTGTCTCCTCACGCAGAGAGTTTTTTTCTAGAATTTTTATATGCCATACTTTTATTTCGTTTCCTTTTCCTTCCCATTTTCAGATAAATGTAGTAAGTGATACTCCAACTTTGGCGGAAGTTCTTTCAAGACCTGAACTAGTTCAGATTTTGTGCGAGCTTCGCAACACAGCAGCTCTCATCTCGAAAGACGAACTTTTTCTAGAGTTTTCCAACCAGTTAGCTAAGCACGAGCACAGATTTCCCTTCCTCAAAGACTTTCAAGGACCCTTGGACTATCTTAAGCAATATCGGAAAAATCTAATTCAAGAGTTCTTCGATACCCTCAAGATTGAAGCGGAAATGCGTCTTTCTACAGTACCTGTTGATCCCACACTCTCCCTTTTCGAAGATCTGGGCAGTCTTGGGGAAGCAAAACTTGATGAGAGATCCCTCCTCAGTCCTGACACAGATCTGGCTTCTATTCAGCGCAGCTCTGGCAGTGGAAGAAGTGAAAACTCCGCCCATTCGGGGCTGCCCTCCCTGACTAAAGAGGAAAGAGAAGAAAAGGAAAAGGAGCAAAGTCAAGCGACATCCAAAATGTCTATGGAAAATGCACCACCACCGAAGATAACGCTGACGCCACTAAAACCTACGAAACCTAAGACAAAAGGGTTTACCCACAGACAAAAATTTGACGCTTTTGTTCGAGAGATGATTAATAATATTGAAGAGATTTCGATTGTGGTAGGTGCAGCTTTATTTTAAATGTTGTTTAAACAAAAAGGGGCCTATTTTTGATATGATACGTTTTGGAAGTGCAGGGGCGACAAGTTTTAGGAATTGCAAAGAGACGACCTGTTGAGTTGAAACAGCTTATTAATCCACTTCGGCGACTTTTAAAACGGAACGACCTCTTCAAAACGCTTGACGAGGAGGACCTCTACTTCAGCGATTTTGAGGGGGGCAAAGAAGAATTCGAGCGTATAATTGCAGCTCAGCTTCCCCCAAAGTCCGCTCCTCAAAAAGGAGAATTCGTTTTTGAGCTTCCAAGCCGTTCCAGTATAAAAAGTGAGTATTCTCTGGATACCAGCGTGACGGACATCTTCGTAAATAATAGTTCCTTTGACCTGAGCGAGTACCTGAAAGCGATGAACGCAAAGGACGGAATAGTGTCCCCTCAGTATAGTAGCAGAACGTCATCCGCAATGCCATCCACAGCTACAGACACAAACAGTAAACAAAGTAGCGACAAAAGATCTGGAGCAAAGTGGAAAGAAAATGACTGGAGCAAATATCTCCTGGAAAGTCTCGACGGAGTATGCCCCTCTCCATTTTGTCCGCTTCGATCTGTTCAGAGAGTCTGCTGCAGGGCATGCAGGGCGAAAACGCAACAAGCTTGCGATTCAGTTTTACGACGTGATAAAAACGTAGAAAAAAAACTCAACTTACACCCATTTTTATTATTTATTTGTGGGTAGTAAAAACGTGTAAATCTTTTAGCTAATTTTTATCTCATCCGCCACAGTGTAAAGTAACGCTGTCTCTCAACTCATGGAAAATTCCAGGAATACATACATCCCGCTGGATAAGTACAAACACGAAGCAGAAGGAACGGGAAACTCCGCAGCTTATGGATCCCTACTTTCCCCATAAAATGAGGAGTCGAGTTCCCCTCAAACTGAGGAAGGTACGCTTACGCTTGCACTACGCTAACAGGGAAGGGATGTCATTCCTTTTGGTGAAAGGCTCTGTCAAAACTAATGACTTTTCCCTTGTCCATTTGTCAGCTTTTGCTTTTATTATGCACATTCCTCACTGCGGCAAGTAATTTTTTCCCCTCAATCCTTTCCCCATTTTCTCTAGAGCTACGAGTGCGGCTTTCGCATTCCCAATGATGGGAAAAGTCGGTCGGTTTTTTTGCAATCACCTCCACAATGCAGTGAGGATTTGCCACAGAGAAAGCAAGCTGCACCTACCCCAGTTTACACAAAGAGTGGAATGTATCCCTTGCCAGTTTCTGCGATGACTACGACGGGAGTGATGAAAACTGGACGTCACTCTTTTCCAAGTGGACCACATAAATCAGAGTCTGTAATCCGGAGTGGGAAGGACAGCACTTTTAAGCTCCCCTTGTTGAAGACGAAATCACTCCTTATAAGCAACGAGAAAGGCTTTGCTGAAGGATCACCTGTGTTTTTCCAGTTGGACAGGAAGCCACTGCACACTCGCAAGGAGGACGCTCTCAAGAGATTTCTGAAGGGGAGAAGGCAAACAGAAACGAACTTTTTGGAGCGTAAGTCCGAGTCTAGAAAGTCGATTCTTTCGGGGACCGAGGAAATTGTAAAGCCCAGCAAAAGCAAGTTTGACTCGTGGACACTAAAAGTCTCCAAATTTGACATTATGA
>JAHZND010002359.1:0-11726 GCA_027744115.1 Acrocyrtus sp. NNG-2020
CTTCGAAGCTGTTTTTCTCAAAACTCTGATTTTGCATTTGTCGACTTACTTAAACACATCAAGTTTCACGCGTCGACTTGCTTAAACATATCAAGTTTCACGCGTCGACTTGCTTAAACGCACTTTTTTTCACGTGTCGACTTTCAATTCTAAGCCCACGTATTGTGTGACAAAGGCAGAATTAAAAAAGAAGCCTTTTCATACTTTAGATTTGCCCATCATCGTGAAATAGCCCGTCTCATAGACTTGCAGAGCTGTACAGGAATGCGTTCGCAGTTTCGCCGGATTTCTGTGAGTAAATCGAGGAAAGATGTGCAATTATTGACTTAGGTTTAGATGTCTTTCTTTGTCTAGAGATATTTAAGACGATTCCTTGACTCAGCCTAGTCTCATTCAGATATTGTCGCTGAAAGGAGATACAGCTCCTGCACGGAGCTTGTCTCCATGTAGGACTGGTATCTTTGAGTGGAGGGTGGTGGTGGTGGTATGGTGGCGCTAGCAAAAGTTACAGGTTGCATGTTGCATTAACCGTTCTCTGTTCTCGGGAAAATTGCAAAAAAAGTGCTAAAGCATTCACAGTGAAGTTGAGTGGAAACAAAAAGAAATTCTCAATTCTCTCGGCAGCTGCACATTTCTTTGTACATTTTTAAACAATAAGTCATCCCAATTTTATTTTGGCAGATGCCACTGACGCTGAGAGTGAGCGGAGCGTGTGAAGCAAACACATAAAAAAATGCATTTCTTCTATAGTGCAGAAATTGCGAATTGCGATCAGCGATCATCAACCGGTGTCCGGTATGAAATCATCCTGCTCAAGGCACTAAATAGTTTAGTCACCAACAGTCATCGGTCTCACCGAACAACTGAATTGGGGTATAAAAAATGAAACATTCAAATATTAAATCCGCTAATTTTCGTCATCGGTATTAAAAAATTGAAAGAGGGATTATTTTTTAATGTATTTTTTTTCTTCTTGTTCACAGGAAACAAGCGCTTAGGACAGTAGACAGGTCCATCCAATGCAGTAAATTTTGAATGTCTGAACGAGTTCAGTTATCACTTGCTGCTTTGTAGAATATTTTGTACATAAAAATTCCTTGTAAAGCGCTCCTCAGTCGCCAATCTTCCTTTTTTTCGAAGCGGTTAGCGGATACTCGTGGGATCTTGGCAAAAAGCTCTACTTCCATGGCTCATCCACACACCGTTCCACACTCTTTGACTCTTTACTAGGTAATAAGTAATAGTACGTAAGTTATGCTAAAAATGGTACAAAAAGTAATTAGGGTTTAGCTTTGATTTTAGAATGACAGCAGACCGACCGGATTTGCAAAAAGTTTATTCGATTTTTTGTCAGCACGTATATTATAGTATACAAGTTCATGTCGACAAGGCGCCAGCCATTTGACGCATTTGCTCAATTTAGAACCATTGAGCTGTAATAAACGAGCTTAAAAATGGTATTACGGAGGAGTTGTAAAGGATTTTCGTAACTTTTAATGTTCAAACGAATGAATGTGCTACTGTAATAGATGCATGTGAAAGGTGAAACATTATTTTTTAATATAGTAATCAGTAATCGCTACTTGCGTAATTGCTGAAGATGTGAAGTGGAAAAATGGTTTTTGTCTTCGTATAAGAGATAATGTAATACATTAATTTACAACTTCCTGCATTTCAATTACAACCAAACCAATCCATACATATGGAATAGAATGTAGGTATGTTTTAGGTTTCTGCATAAGAATTAGTATCATTCATTCAATTTTGAAACTGCAACTTCTACTTTTGATATGACATTCTGTATGACTTATATGAGTAAGCATTAAAACAACTGCAACGGACATATATGTTGTAATTTGTAATGAAATATTATCATTTATTAAAATTAAATTAAAATAAAATCCTATTTTTAGTCACAAGAATTTCAAGAATATTTTTTTTTACAAAACTTGCACCTCGACCTATTTATTTTTTACTAAGCGTATCAACTTTGTAGCATCGTTTTCATTATTATAAGTACTCTCAGATGTCTAAAATCATAACATAAAATAGACTTTTAAACATGCATTGAGCCATTTCTTCACGAAAATATTTCGACGAAATATATTTAGATTTGAACACCTTTCTCTTCATTATATTTATAATAGCTTTATATATATCAGAAAGTCTTCAAGTTTGTTTAAAACAGAGCATCTAGCTCGTTTCACATAAGCGTAAAATACAAAGTTATTCAGCGTGAGCTGAAGGATTACCATAAAATAGATTTTTCCCTAATAATATGATACATGTGTGCAAGTAAAAGTAAGAAGTTAAAACATTTGGAAATTGTATCAGTTACAAACGGTTAAAACTTATTTCGTGAATAATATTTTTGTTTGTGAATATTGAACTATTTTAGTAAGCGTACCAACTTTGTAACAAAACGTGCAAAATACTTAAATACTTTTAAAAATTATAGTCTGGCCAAACGCCTCAAAGACGATTTCCTTTTTTGTTTGCTTTCTTTTGAGGTAGAATTATCACGAGAGTCATCACTAAAACTGTAAAATACTCGACAAGGTGTCTCAGGATGCTCACATTCTTCGCAATTTACACAAAATCTATATCTACAGGTGGGACATTCTACAGTATCTTCTAAAGTGTATGGCTCCGATCCAAAGCCTGAATCTGAGGATGTTGAACGCTTCATCTCTGGTGATAAAAGGACAAGCCGATTGACCATTTTTTCAATTGGCGATAAATCCGATAAATCGATGGACGACAATGATCTCGCCTTCTTAGTTTCTCGTCGCTGAGGACTTTCCAGGAGATAGCTACTATCCATATCCGCGTGGGTTTGGTCATCATCATGCAACTTGGATATCAGCTTACATCTTGCAAATTGAGATTGAGAGGAAAGTCTTCTTGTTGCCCTTATCTGTTTACCGGTGGTACAACTGGTCGTTGGAGTTGCTGGTGATGGAACTGGTCCTCGGCATTTCCTGCATTGTAATAACTTTTGCCCCGGTTCCAAACTTTTCTCAGCCTAGGTTAATCAACAATCAAAATAAGTTACTTAAGTCATTAGTGAATAAGGAAACAACTAATCTTATCATACCACCTTCCGTACAAATCTACTTCCCACTAATTCAAATTTCGAAATCTCTAGACTAATTAAATTGGCATAGTATAATTAAGCAATATGCAATAACTAACCTCTTGGAAGTCCTGAAATTCAAAACGAGACGGAGTTTTAAAACTATTAGATCCTGGAGTGGAAGTAGACATAAAACTGCTATCAAATGACGGAGTGTCAACTAGGTTCGTACATTCCATAAGCACAGGAGGAGACATTCCAGATTTCTTAAGGTCTGCTGAAGCAGCTGACATGCGCTCCCTTCTGGAACGGACTACCATCGCAAAACCTGAAGTGTCCTGTTAAAAACAAAAGAGAATGAATAATTATAATATGTGAACTGGCATTCCTTTCAAACTGACAATTGAAACTAACGTTAACAGAAACATTATTTAAATAAATCTTACCGGGACAGTTCTCGCCCGAATATTTTCCTTATTCCTTCGTATATGATGTACCAACTCCTGCCGACGGACGTCCTGCAGAGGTCTCTCTTCCAAAATTTCCTTCCAACCCTTTGAAACTTGGTGGAATCTTCTTAAGTCCTCAGCATCCAAATAAGATATAATTTTATCTAGCGCAAGGTGGTCCAAGTCGTGGAACTGCAAATAGCCTACTGGAACTCGAGCCTGACCCTGACCTGCCATTTTGGAACCTTGCCCTTTACACACACCCCGAAACCTACCCCTTGACACCTTCTAACGTCTTCTCCGGTATTCTATAAGTGGTCGGTGAGGGCTTCAACAAACAGTCCAACAATCAACATCAACTAAGGAATTCTTCACACTGACAACTTCCAGGTCAGTTGACAGTTGCCCACAATCTAACATCACATCTCACACATGATTTCCCAACCACTTAAAAAACACAGCTCACGTTCCATGACCAGTCATCAGTGAAACCATAACAAAAACTCCAAACCGTGACCGTGACCAAACTACACCATTCTCCAAGACCAAAACAATACTCCCAAAAAATTTCCCTTGATTGAAACACTCTCCAAAAAAAGACTCCAAAAACAAACTGAATTTTCCCCCAAAATCAGCCAAAAAAGAAAGTTAAACGGTAAATGTCAAAATAAATAAATATTTTTTGTAATTTTCATTAAAAATTAGTTTAATTAGTTAAAAATGAGCCTATCTAGAAGTAAAAAAAAGTTCCCTAGCTAAAGTAAGGTGAGCGCTGCTCCGCTCGCCTTTTCTTTTCCCTCTGTGGCTATTTCTGCTTGTACTGGACGAGCAGCGGTATGAAAATGAATGTGAAACGGACTTTTTCTGTTTATGTACATTTTTTCAGAGGCAGAGGCAAGAAGAAGAAGAAAAGGAGAAAAGGGCTCTTGAAAAGTTCATGCCAATGCAAGAACAGCAGCAGCCAATTGCATACCTTCACACTAGTTCAAATTCAAACACAGCCAGCACAACAGACAGCAAACAAAGCTTTTCCAAAGCGGGGTTGACAAGAAGAAGGGAACAGCTTTCAAGTTGTGCTGAAAATCCTGCACACGCAACGATAAAAACGAGAAAACGTTGTTCGCTTTTTTGTTCTCTGTTCTCCCTTGCGCTGCTCGGCCGTTCCTTCTGTGTGTAGGAATGAAGGCTCAGGATAAGGATGAATGGGAATGGGACGGTGGATTAGCCACTCGTTGGATAGCCCGGCTGTCAGAAGAGGACAGAGGTTGGCTGTGGTTGTGGACGTGCAAGGTTGCCGAGAAAAATACCCACAGTGTAATATTTTCCCTATATTTTTCCAGTCCACCTTGTAGGTTTGTATATCCGATCGTATCATGTTAAAAAGAGCAGAACCATGGTTTATCCTCATCCTCACGACACTTAAAATTACTCGCTATTATAGCTTACTCAGCATGGACTTTTGCTAATACATAAAAATTGCTTTTTGGTGGAATGGAAAGAGGCTATCATCTCTGTAAAGTTATTTTACGCAGTCGACAGTCATGCTCCTGTTTGCTAGTACCGCTCCAAAAAATCTAATCCAGTCAAGTATTAATTCCGCAGCAGTAGTGGTAGAAGGCACAGGCAGTAATAAAGCTTTATGAGTTTGCATTTGCAGAGGGAGCAATAATTGGAGGAGGTGAAAAAAGGACCAGAAAAAAATGAGAAAATGGATGCATTCATTGAGTCATGAGTAGAGCACCAGCACACAGAACAAGGCATTTTATTTTTTGTAAGGTTCATGTTCACTTTTTGTAAAAGTCCTTCGACCCTTTATTTCTAGATTTAGATTTGAGGAGGTGCATATATTGTATTTTAAGTTCTTGAGAAATGGAAAAATAAATGTCTTTGATTTCTTCACATTCCTCTCCCTGCTATATTATACCTTGTAAAAATTTAGAATGACGAAAAAAGAAGCCTGAAAATTATTCCGTTGGTTACTTATACATTTGTATAGCAAACAGTATAGCAAAGTGGCATTATGTGTGCCGTGTGGAAGTACTTTAATTGGGTGCTGTTTGGGATTTTGGCTGTTCTTTCGTGGAAAAAATACTAAAACTAAGGATGAGGATGAGGGAATTCGTTACAAAAAAAGGAACTTTTGAATGACGCTTTTCATAAGAAATACAAAATGGGGAAGATTACATAGAGCGATAGCAAAACTGAAGAACCAGGGATTTGTACACTACGCAGAATAATATCTTTCTTATCTTCAATCTTTCTTTTAACGCATTATTTTACCGGCTCTGTCATATATCTGACTGTACGTTGTCATTATTTTGCATGTAAATACTGACACTTGACAGCTCATTATGGGAGAAGCACAATATTTGGAATTGGAATCTTATCAACTACGTTTATATTGGGCTTGCTTGAGACTACGAGCTCATAGGTACTTTTCCTATCGGGCATTGCTTTGATTGTTGATTGCTTTTTTTGCTTACTGGCTTACTGGAACAGGAATCTGAATGAAACGCTATCAATTGCTTACTGGCTTACTGGAACAGGAAGCTGAATGAAACGCTATCATATCAATTTTATGCGGATATCGAACATGATACATAGTGGGCTAGTCCGATAACCACTGGTCGCCGATTACTCCCACTATACTCAAGATTACCTATATATGGCTGTTTACAATGTGTGTCGGTTACGTAATGCAATGCATGTATAGTTTGTTTATTGTTGCATTATTGATTGCGATTATGATTTTTGCAACGTAGCGAAAACATCCCTAACTTAAAATAACTCAAGAAGCGTAACTGGTTTTTTTCTTCTTAGCATGTCAGTATTAGCGAGTGGAGTAAGGGGAATGAATGAAAGCAAGATTAGAACTTTGAAGCCAAAACTGTGCAATTTGCCGAATTTGATGATTTTCAGCAGGAAGCCGAGTTTGTTGTCATCATGCCTATTCCATTGTTTGTTTATTTGTTCAGATCAAGAATGGCATTTGCCACTTCTATTCCCGCTTTGTCAATGTAAACAGTCCATGGACATGTGTTGTCCCGGCCCCCAGCGTAGCGAGCAACTTAGCGAAGCTGTCTTTGTCGTTTGTTTGTGGATTTTGTATGGGGCATGCATGGGATACTTGAGATAAAAATGAATGAAATGTAGAACAAGTGGTGTTGCGCATTGCAATATATGGAAGACAATGAAGACATTGCCCATAATGATGCGGGGAATTGTGAGATATTTCCGCGAAACAGCATTTCAAAAAAGTAATTGTCGCAGCCAAGCTTCAAGCTTGCGTTTGGTTTTTCTTCTTATTTTTTGAAAAGAGTCGACTTTGATAAGTTTGATGTCATCATGCCTATTCCATTGTTTGTTTATTTGTTCAGATCAAGAATGGCATTTGCCACTTCTATTCCCGCTTTGTCAATGTAAACAGTCCATGCACATGTGTTATCCCGGCCCCCAGCGTAGCGAGCAACTTAGCGAAGCTGTCTTTGTCGTTCGTTTGTGGATTTTGTATGGGGCATGCATGGGATACTTGAGATAAAAATGAATGAAATGTAGAACAAGTGGTGTTGCGCATTATGGAAGACAATGAAGACATTGCCCATAATGATGCGGGGAATTGTGAGATATTTCCGCGAAACAGCATTTCAAAAAAGTAATTGTCGCAGCTCTTCAAGCTTGCGTTTGGTTTTTCTTCTTATTTTTTGAAAAGAGTCGACTTTGATAAGTTTGCCAGGACCGGAAACGTAAGAAGTTTGACAACACGTGTGCAACTGGACCTCCTGCACCTTCGTTTTTTAAATCAGTTGTTTGACATTATCTTTAATACTGAGAACTGAGACCGACTAAATTTGATTGAAGCACCAGTCAGCAGTGACAGTTTTGCAGCGATGGACAGCCCAAATCCGAGTCAAGTCGGGGTTCCGAGTCAGGGTCAGAATCAGCAGGGAAACAATAAGGATCCGTCATCAACGAAAGCTCCAATGGTGTATATCTGTGGGGGTAAGTCAAAAAAAATTTTAGCAAATGTTTTAAACTTTTTAAAAAATCAACAATCAAGTGGTAGGAATTTATAATTATAATAAACTACATACGTGAATTTTTTTTTTGAATTTTGGAAATGTATATATTATATTTGTTAATCGAAGTTCCTAAAGGCCGCGAACTTCTTGTTCGAAGAAATTAAATTAAACTAGAATTGTGTATTAATAATCAAAATCAATATGTGCATATGACTATTACTTTTATATTCGATACTTTTATATTTACTCGCAGTGATCGTATTTGATGCCCGTTAGTCATTGTATCCGAAGATAGGACAGAAGAAATGAAATGTGTATGAATGAATGTGGATTCAACATGAAGTGGAGTGTGTGGGGTGAACTGTCTTCAGTTATGTATTCTTGTGTACGCCGTATTTTCGCAGAACATGTCAACTGAACCGCTATAGAATGAATTGTAAATTTTACATAGGTAATATAATTATTTTGAAGTCGTTATAAAATGAATTTTAATTTCATATAACTTAAATAAACAAATAAAGTTTCAATTTGTATACCTAAAAGATGAAATATGATTGTCAATTTGTCAAGAATGATTGTAGCAATAAAGTATGCACGCCATAAATTACATAAACGTAATTAGGATGACGATTTGGGTACCTGAAAAACTTTAGTGGGCTGGAAAAACTATTATATAATTGTCATAAGTAATATGACTAATTCATTGTAATTTTCTTGTCATTTAAATAAGGTTTGTTTTTATTAATCCAAATGTGAATTAAATGGAATCGACCATTAAGTGTTTTTTATCTCTTATTAATATTTAATAAACTTCCTTTATACATTTTCAGAAACTTTTAGAGAATATCGCACAAAAGCCGGTTTTGAATCTTAACAAAAAATGTTAAAATATTCGAGATTATAAAGCTAACTAAAGACTTGAGACTTCAGTAACTCTAACATAACCTTACACATAAGAATTCAATATTTATTACACGATCGACCATTGTTTGTCATTGTAGTTAGTAACAAACAAAACTGAAATCGAAATCACCAACTCCGATTATATGCGACAAGCAAACAAAAGTTGCTCCCACACTAATATAAAAGATTTCATTTATATATGCCCTCGGCCACTTGTTCGGGTTGAGCTGCATCAGGCGGTCTCATAACTTCTGGAAGTTCTGGAGGTTGAGATAGCGGAGCTATTTCCAAGTCCTCCCACTCGCCATTTTCATTCCTAAAAATACAATTTTGTAATATTTTAAAATTAAATATCCACAAATATAATATTAGCATTTCGACATATGTACATTCATTTCAGCGAATCTCGCTACATTTACATTCCATCACTGATTCCATTAGCTTTCCAAAAGTAGATAGAGCTAACTAACAAAGAGTACTTACTACTAACGCAGCATTGCATACTAATTCTTTGTATCAATTGAATACTTAAATAAAATTGGAAATAATTTCACATGACTCGATTTGATTTAAACTTTACAACTCTGTCTCATATACAACATGTGCTATACAGAACACACATTGTTTGTGTAGTGTAAAACTTATTAAACTTAATACTATTAAGAGCATAAGTAGATACCTATGACCTAGTTATAGGCAAATGACAGATACCTATTAATACTGATCAGTTGATTATTGATTACAAACAATGCAATCCACGTTTAGTCATGTGATTGAATAGCAAATATTTTAGCAACTAGCCGTATTATATAATAGTAAGTAGACATATGACTCATGTACCCACGCATACGCAATAATTATTACTTTTGGCTGGATGAAATTTTAAAAATGTATATTTTATCATATATTTTCTTACCTAAATGCAAGTCCAATAGTTGCAGGGCACTGTGGCTTCGCAGACGCTGAATTTAACCCGTAATCTGCTAAGGTACGGTCATTGTTCATTTCATTTGTATCCTTGAATAGACGCTGATTTTACTGGCATAACTTTAGTTATTCCTACAAAAACAACAAAGTTCTCATTCATAAATTATATCAATTAGGTATGCGTGACTTTTAATTTTCACGCAAAATCAAAATTTAGCAAACCGGAAAACAGCTCAGCTGACAGCTGACTAGTATCATCATAACAAGGATAATATTTTACCTGCAATCATTTTTTTAAGTTCTAAAACAGATGTATCTTCCTTAGCGTCTAGAAATATAGTTGTCTTCTTGCGGCACACCATTAAAAAGACATCCTACCCACAAACAAAACAAATCCCATTTTTAAGTTAAATCCAACATTCCTTCTAGCTGTCATCATCAAAATAAATTATACGCATCACAATATTTTAATCTACTTACCATTTTAAAAATATTATTTATGCTAACAAGCTTTCTTCCAACTTGAGTATTAAATAGCTGACTGTAGCCACCTCAATTACACTTTTCAGGATCTCCCTCGCCTAAATTTAATTTTCACCGCTGTTATTAACTAGTTTCGACAATTTAAAACTTTTTGCACATCTTTCCACTCCTATTATTACGGCTGACGATGACGGTGATGGTGATATTACATGTACATCAAAAAAAACTCCTCTGATCAGATCTTACATCACCACACTCAGAAAAACAGTGTTTTTGCATCCACAGATGACAGATAAGAGGATGGTGAAAGTGGAATAAAAGTTTAAAAGGATGACTTATTGACTTTGGACGAGAAATGAGAATCTATTCCAAAAAAAAGTTTATCCTTTGAAAACTCCAAAAGTAAGAATCGTACCTGCCGGTTTCACATCCTGTAGATGGCTATGACTTCATGTGTCGCTTGTACGTGTGGCCGTGGTGAGGAGATTGGGAGATGGGATGAATGCAATAAAGATCGCCCATTGCCCTGCCTTCCCTATAAAATTACGCTCATGTTGGCTCATTCATAGCTTTTTTAGCTTTACGCAGTAAAACACGGCTTATTTGGAGAAGTTTTTATTGGCAAAACTCTGGCATTGCAAGCGGAATGAGCGAGAGCAAAAGGGAAGAATTTTTCGTTTTCGCATTACTCCCCAATTTCAAGTTTATTGCGTAAAATGCGCTGTCATTCACTTCACAACTCACTCCCGACAAAAGGCATAATATTCATTTTCTTAGTAGGAATATGATAAACGATATTTCTCTGAAATGCCAAGCTTCCCATTCGATTTAGTCATAGTGAGTAAATAGGAGTGGGTATATAGCGCATATGCCTGAAATTGAAATGCTTTGGTGCGGTTTGAATAGAATTCCAAACGAAGATAAATAAAGCTTGAATGTCTTTGTGTGATGAAATGCGAAAATGCCTAATTTATTTATAGGGAAAGGTGCCGGCAATAAACTGAAAAAACATTCCTTTTTGTAGAACTGAGAAACCCTGAAATAAAAGACACCGCATAAAAGACAAAAATATGCCAGTCACGCAAAAGTTGCGAAATAAACGATTTTCAATTAAAGTGCAAAAGTCATTTTAGGAGAAAGCCTATAAGATCTACCTTAACTATGGATTGCACTTTTAAATACGAGGAATAAAAACCTACCAGCACAAAAGTCGAAATGCAGGAATGTAACTGAATTTAAAGCTCCTCTATGGGCTTCACCTTCACCTGCTCTAAATAAATGCATCAAATCATGAATGAATCAAGTAATGTAAAAGACTAAAAGAATCCTACCCGGACGTCAGGAATATAGTACAAAGGGCCTTGAGTAAATGTCCGACCAGTTAACTAAAGTATTGATAGCATTTTATTTAGGTAAACTATTGACTGTACCCTATGACCTTTGTCAAATCTTCCTGCTCCAGCCGTAGCCGTAGTCAACTTTACATGCGGGGTAATTTGTGACGGGAATGGAGCTGGAGCTTTTGCCACTGTTGCCAGCTCTCGCCCTAGCCCTCTTCGTTCTGTCAAGATGCGCTACTGGAATTACGCTAGGAAGAGGAAGCTTATAGCTTATATCGGTAGTTGCGGCAATCATTTTGCGAGCATTAAAAAATACGTAGGTAATAACATGACAATTTTGACACTACTTGCTTTAGTGACATCGCTTGAATCTTATGTCCTTTTAGTATTTCTGCTACATATGAACAGAACGTGCTTGACTTGTAAGCAAGGCTCACCTTGAGAGGATGTTAAACTTTAAAGGAACCAGAAATGAGTTGTGTTGATTATGTACATCTCTTCTAAATAGAAGTCGCCACAATCCTGACTC
>JAHZND010002360.1:0-64176 GCA_027744115.1 Acrocyrtus sp. NNG-2020
CCTCATAGGGAGCTCGTTCTGCATGCTTCATAGTCAAAGTTGAATTCGGCCTCTGTTTCTGCATTTTTTCTTTCCAAAGGGCTTGTCTTTTTTAGAACTATCTGTTTTCATGCAGTTAAAGAGAGAACTTGTGAAGTCATCTTAATTGTCTACATACAGTTGTGCAACGGACATCCATTTAGTAAAATAAGAAAACCACTAACTGCAGTTTTTAACAGTTTTTAGCTAGCACATTTAAATTTAATGTAATAAAACTAGGAAACGAACCTAGTCCTAGCACAAGGAAAACCTGTTTATTTCATATAAGGATAATACAATTTACTTGGCTTTACTTTCACACATTCATTAATTGCACAATTTTAGGCATTTTCTGAAATTCCCGAGCTAATGCTCAAAATTAAATTATTTACCTTAAAGAAACTATAATCACTTAACTGCATCAACTTTTACTCAAATTTTAGAATTTATATGCGATTGAAATTTATTTTATAATGAAATTTTTGCAGAATAAGAATTTCGCTGTGTACAACATCCTAACATTTTTTGCGCAAAACGGAGTTTTAATTTCCAGTTGCGATGCGCGGTGCTTCCTCCATTTAGGTAGCTATGTTTGACTTTTATTCACTGTTAGAGTTGCCTCGCAGTGAGCAGTAGCTGTATTGCTTTACGTATGCGTTTTCTATAGCAAAAATATGTATGGTATTTTTTCCCGAGGATTTCCCTCACCGCCTCACGAAAAGGAAAAAGACGAGTATTTCATGTGAGTTCCCTCTACCCAGAAAAAATATTTTGCCTCACGGTGCAAGGATACTGTACTAAGCTATATGGATCCCTTTGCTTTTCACTGTACGAAATTGTGGAAGTTACTACCTACTTGTACAATACGCCTACTTTGTCTTTCCTCTTGAGCGATATAATCAGGTACTATTAGATACATAGCTGTAAAGTAATGCTGGCATACTAATTACTTATGTAAACTGCCAAAATGTTAAAGTAAAAGTCGCTGGTATTGTCATCTGAAGTCTGCACTGAAGTACGTGTTTAATTTTTTAAAAAAAGAAAGCCAGTTTACTGTTATCAGTTATTAATAGTATTAATACTGATGTTCTAAATTTTGTCATCACAATTCTTTTGAAATGCGACAAAAAGTTTAAGAGCAGGTAGTAATAAACTTTAAATTAATTCACAACGTAGTCAATTGTGATTAGAAAACTTCGAATCTTCCCATATAATTTCATACAAATTTTCAGAAGTAGTTTCTCAATCTTATGCAATATGCATCAAGTACTAGTAGCAGCCGGAGATGGTAAGGTAAGCATAAGGCTTGCTGCTGTGTAGGCCCAAAGTCGAAAAAAGAAAAACGAAAAACAGCTCACGAAAAAACTTTTCGCCTCACTTATTGCAAGGATATTGTACGGAAGCAAATCGCTTCGTGCTTGTCAGAGAAAAGTTTCCAACTAGCAAAGGCTAAAAAACTCAACTCAACATGTTGAAATAAAGAATAGGTGTTCATTTGTCAAGTCGGGTTTGCAAAGCACATTTTCATTGTAAACTATCACGATGTGATGTTTATCGAAATTCGAAATTAAATGGTGGTTTTGATTGGATTGGAGTAAAACAGTAAAAAGGTACTTTGAACGAAGTAACTTTTGGATCATTATTGTAAAAAATAATGAATTAAAAACTTTCGAGCTCACTATTCCAACGGTACATTAGTGCATATATAAGAGGTTTGAGCAATGATCAGATTCGCTCTGAAAGTGCTACTGCTACAGTATATATTTAGTACAGAAATTACGGTGAATCTTGCAGTTTCAACATTATGAAATGAAAGAAGCTTTCGAGCTTTGTTTAGTTATTTATTCATTCAGCTCATCTAATTCTTTTTTTGAATCGCATATAAAACCGTGAGAAAATGAATGATGAGCTGGTGTAATACTGATGCACTGAATTATCAAAACATGATAATGGGGTAACGCGAGAAAGCAAAGGGATTGTTGCAAAAAATGATAGAAATCATAAATCGTTATTTCTCATTTCCGCTTTTAGAATCGGGGATAAATAATTAAATAACTTTGAGCTCTAATTATTAAATTTTATCATAATCGAGTATACAGGATGGTAGTTTGGTAATATTACACTTACTAAAGTACTAAAGTGGCACTTCAAATCTTATAATTTGACGCTAAGCTCGAGTGAACTTTAGGGAAAGTTTTCCATGATTATGATATATATTGTATGTATACCTATCGTGCATGTCGTTGAAGCTAGGCCTCAAGTAAAACTTATTTTTCAGCGGGAGAGCACACTCAAATGACTTCTGTCTGCTGTGGCCTAGCACAACAGGGCAAGTCTAAGATCAGATGCGAGAAAAGCACGTGCGGAATACAAATCTCTTGCTTGAGCTATAAAAATTTGAAATACTCTTACCAGTCAAATACTGATTGATTTCTTTTGTGATATCTTCATTCAGCTGATGGTAATCTGGGTGCAAAAGTCGGATCTTCTTCGTCAGCTCGTCCATATACAGCCCATTTTTGTTTAGGAATTCTTCAGCCATTTTCTCCCCAATCAAAGGAAATTTTGAGTTCACGTAAGTTCTTTAACTTAATTAGTATTTAAATTTGGTAAAGTGCTAAATCGGTATTCTACAATTTTATGTTGATTTACTTAAGAAGGGTGACAGCAGTTTGAGTGTAAAGTTCTCTAGTTCAGTTTGTTGTACGTTTAGTGTTACTATGACATTTTTATCGATCGGAATGTTGCTTTTCATAGACCCAGTCACCGTTGTGGTCAAGCTGACAAAGATATTACAGAAGCTGCCCTTTTAACGGACTGAAATGATGTCGGGGGAAAACAAAGGGAATCAACCGCCAATTGTGCTGAATGATGAGCAGTTCAAAAATACAATTTTGTCACTACTCAAGCCTGAGAGTAAAATTACTGGTCAGGTTATCATTCCTAGGACTTATGGACCGGTCATGATCAAAACAAATGAAGAGAAATTTATAGAAGCAGCGTTTGAAAGTTGTGCGTTCAAATGCTTCATGAGTTGCGTTCTAGGTAAGATTAGATTAACTAGTCATAGCTATGTTAGCGCTGTATGTTTATCAAAGTTAAAGTTTATAAGTAAAATTTAAAAATTATCAAATGTCCAGGGTATGGCTTGGGTGGAGTCATAGGACTTTTCTCTGCTAGCGTAAACCCTACAATTACCGGTCCTGATGCTAAGCAACAAACTGCGCGAGAAGTATTACGTGATATGAAGAACACTACTATGAGCCATGCAAAGAACTTTGCAATGATTGGAGCTATGTTTGCATCAGTGGAATGTGCTATTGAAACCGTAAGTTAAAAAAGTTACAATATTGATACTCTTATTATTTGTACTACAATACTGATTCTTTGGTCTAGTACCGCGGAAAGAGTGACTGGAAAAATGGAACAAGCGCTGGGGCGGTTACTGGTGGTTTAATTGGTTTGCGAGGTACTGTGACCGTATTATTTTATCATAAAATTTTTATGATTGTTTGCTTTTGCAATAGTTAATTAACGAAAGAATTTTTGTAAATTTCAGCTGGTGTCAAGGCTGGATTGGTTGGCGCAGCAGGGTTTGCAGCATTTTCTAGCATCATTGATTACTACATGCGACACAGATAAACGTTCCAGTTCCGTAACTTGTTTTGTTTTTTATTAGAAGAATTGAGTACATTCGCATAAATTATTATTGAAGTAGTAAACTATTTTACAGCCTTACATATTTTAAAATTATAGCGTGTTATATAATAATTAATTTCGTGTTACGCGTATACTATAAATTGTAAATTATATCGTACTGATTACAACATTATACTTTGTTGTTAGTTGTTGTAAATGTAGAGTAAAAAATAAATCGAAGATAGGAATATTTGTTTTTATAGTGAATAATTTTGAAATGGAGATTGATTCAATTTTTTTAGGTTAATTGGAATGTTGAGATGACAAGTCAATACTTGATACTTTCCATTTAAATGACCAGACAATATTATATATCCACAGCAAATAGTTACTGATTATCGTAGCTCTTGTAAGATCCAGCTAGCTCCAGCAAATACTTATCAGGGTTATCTTTCCATTCTGGGTTGTTCAAGTTGATCTTTCGGTGTTTCTCAGCCTGCTTTGCTTCCCATTTTCGATAATCTGTTTGGGATGCTCTACAGTAAATGAGTAAATTATGTAGATCGTAGATTTATAGCGCAATACAAATTATAATTCTAGTGCTGATTAAAATGATAGGGTTGGCAATACAAAACTCACTTGACTTCAGGAGGTGCACAACCCCAGGCCAAAAGTCGAATTATTTTGACTGGGATTTGCTTGTAGAGAACATAAGTAAATTCCGGCTTGATTTCTAAAGACAAATTTCTTGTATTTTTCCCTACTTGAATTCCAAAAGGGTATCCGCGAATGGAAAAGTTCGCGTAAAATAATTTGGCGCCCTCTGTGTTAAATATAGAAGAAAATGATTAAAAGTTAAGTTACTAAGTGTTGGCAATGTAATCCTACTGTACATGTAATATTTTATTTAATGCCATTAACTTTCTTACTTTCCACAATTTTAAACTCTGGTTTCACCATGTATAGCACCGAATCTTCTCCACCCCAAAAGTGACAACTTTCTCTCCACTCAATATCTGACGCCATACAAAATAGATAGTCGTTTTCTGCTTTAACAAACATAAGAGTAGGACCGCGGTAATTAAAAATATGATGCTGAAATCTATTGATGCTTAGTCCTTGATCATCGCTATCGTACATTAGGGACCATGATTCAGTAACAGCATGTTCTCCAGCCAGCTAATCATAAATGTAAAAGGTAAATTAAAATGCTTAAATATTCATTTCATCAATCAGAAAATACTGAAAGTCATGTATAGGCTTGTAACCATTTCCATTAGTTGTTGTGGTGTGGTAAAAGGGGAATTTTGGCGAGGCGAAGAAACCCCTTGGTTTGTTTCCAGCACAGTAAGGTATCTGGCAGGTAGCGAAGATCTTAACAGCCACATGAGAACTGGGTGTATTAAGCTTGATGTTGGATCAGGGTTCACAGAAGTTTTCTCTGCTCCATTTTCACTAGGTTCCGTTGATTTTTCAGGTTTTATAGCCTAATTGACGTCATTCAATACAGTTTGGCAAACAGATTGATGACTTCTGTAATAAATGTATATGCTAATACCATTCGTAATACTTACTGAAGTTCCACTTTTGTTTCCGTCTTTGAGAAGATTGTAACTAGTTGCGAGCTGATTTACTATGTACTTGTGCAATGGGGTGACAAGTCTTGGAATATTAGTGAGAATCCAGGTAGACAGGAAAAAAATGGACATTTCTGTTTTGATGTGATACTGAAATGTAAAATAACGGATATTTGACTTTAGTAAAATAGTAAAATTGCATAGGTCGATGTCGTTTCAGGAAAGAAAAGGTAATCGGATTAGAGCGGTAATCCCAAACAAACGTATTTGTACTATTTTTGCACTTTAGCATTACATCATGTTATTATTAGTATTTCACTATTTTTGCTTACAGCAGCTTTAAAAACGGCTTCCATCCACGATAAGGCTGCTGGCGATTCGACTACTGAACCATCATCATCACCGCATCGTATCTTGTACTGCAACTCGTACATAGAATATGAGCACTTCAGAAAATCCATGAATGAACTTTGGTGCAACATTTCCTTATCCTTGGAAAATAACTAAAATCGCAAATACGACCATTAACGCGGGTATATAAGTATATGCTTGACATTTATGAACTTTTCCTTATCCGATTTAAGAAGTAAATGTACCTTTAAGTGAAATAGAACTTGGTCTTTGTCTGTGATCGTTCCGTAGATTTTTTCACTGCCCCGAACAAACGCCTCCTCGGTAATCGTCTCCTCAGGTTCATCTTTGGTTGAATAATAGCGCCATAAATAATCCGCTGCAACTTTACTCTTACTGAATAGATACTTCTATAGAGTTAAAAGGTAAAAGATTAACATTATTGTACACTTAAAACAATACATTTAAGACAACTTCAGAACACGATAGCATACCTCAAATACCTCCCTAGAAATCATATTCTGGCGACGGTACCCAGACAGCTCCGACAAAACCTACATATTATAAATTTGTTTGTTAACAAATTAAAATTAAACTGTCAATCTTGAATTAATATTTAAGTGAAAGTGAAGACGTAATTTTTAAATGGTATCTCACCTTGGCCAGTTTATCCAAATTCATGTTTATGTCTTTACGTTAAAGTTGAATTAGGTATGTAATCTTGATTAATCTGCAAAAATAATAAACCATGCTAGAAATAGTGTGCGACCTCCTCCATTTAATTTCAATCACATTGTCTAAGTTACTTAAGCATGTGGTAGGCCAAATTTTGTATGTAACATACACAAAAAATTTACGATGTGAGATGTCCTTGAGTTTCCTGGAAAACGACCGCGTGGAAGTCCAGATCTCGGAAACTGCCGACTAGATAGTATAGGAACAAAGGAGAAACATAGTGAATTCCACAATCTTATAATGTATAATACTTAAGAGGCCAAATAGTAAACAACAGCACATTTATGGAATTTATTTACATTCTTCAGCAAAAATTTATATTTAAAAATTAAATTATTGGAAATCGGTACAGCGTCCTAAGCCGTAATTTGGAACTGCCTACTTCATTTATTTCATAGAACGATAGAATTGAATAAACGAGCACTGAAATGTTACAAACAGCTACTGGTACGGTCCAGTCTGGACCCGCTCTTTTCTACTTGACTTTTTAATTTTTATTCATTTATTAAATTCCTCTCCCTAAATCTGCCCCACTTAATGACAACACTACAACTAACAGCAAAATGATTCACTGACTTGTGGTCTCCATTTCCTAACACCAAGTTTGAGTATAAACCCAGCCACACTCCATTAACCATAATAAGCACAACACTACTATCTACTACTACTGTTGACTGTATTATTTTGCAGCACCCATTACCTATTTATTATCTTATCGGCTTCCTATAAATACCTCTAAATATGCTGCTAAATGCTTCACTGATAAACTTCTTAAATAGAAGACCAGAGAATGGTTTATGGTATTCTGAATGAACAATGTTAATAATTAGTACAGAGTTGATAGTAACATAACCTGTACTGAGTTAATTATCCTACCTGTCTTGTTAGTTCCTTTTGTGGTAATACCGTGGTAATACCGCCACACGTTTGTAATCAACCTTATTTTGACAATTTTTTGTGCAGATTTGCTCCTCATCACTTGGAACTTGGCACTTGGAGGAACAAGAAACTGTAACACGTATGCCATGAACTCCTTAGCTATGAAGTTACATCTGATTTCTCACATGGTGTGACATACGTATGATGTGTCTTGACTAAGATTTATCTTGGTCTTCGGAATCCTACATCTCAAACATCTTTTATTTAAATGATAATTTAGTAAAGCATCTAGACGATACATACAATTGTTGATAACGCATAATCTTGGAAGTTTAGACATTAGATGGAGTGCATAAGTGACCAAAGATTGAAGATTTTTTGGAATGAGCTGCACTAGCACATGTGCATATTATGTTTTTAGTACATTGTTTATCCTTCTTTGTTTGTCATGCTACTTCCAAACTGCTCTTCTAGCAAACGGAAGTTGTTTGGTGGTTTTACAGAAATTCGCTTGTAGGCCAGAACCATAATAATATTCTTATAGAAGTACCCTTATGAGGACTTGTATCTTCTCCAAAAATTAAATGATTTTCATTAGTATCTAATTAGTCCGATTACCTATTAAAACTACATCCAAGTATTTAGTAGTTTGCTAACTACTACGCAGTTAAAAATAAAATAGTATTAAAATCCATCGCCAAACCAAAGATTTCAAAGATTTAATCCAAAGACCAGCTCGTCCACTTCCCGGCAACTAACTGTCTGAGCGGACTTAACACATCGATTTGACAGAGTGCATTTACCAGTAATCATGGATCATGGCCATCTATCAATCAGCATCATCAGCTATACAAATTACGAGGAAGGAAAGTCATTCACATAATCGAAATCAACCATCATTATCCATAAACTTTCCCTACCACTAACATTGAACATGTTGCATCCAACTTCTCCAGAACACAACACGTTCTAGCATTATACGAATAGGGAATACCACCTTTCTATGTAATGCCATAAAGGGCATAGTACAATGCAATAATGCATGCGTAGTTCATCACACAATGCATTATACATCAGCATCCAGTATCCGCTACATCACAAAGGACGAAGTCTGCCCCACATTCTCCTCTCTTCACAACAACGGCAGGTTTGCGCTCACTGCCCTAGCTGTGTGCTTTGTGCACTTTCCCATGTTAAATGATTCATCGACTCTATCTGTCCAGCACTCTCATTGGCTGCTTCCCCATTCATCATCATCTCTGCTCTGTATTTTTGACCGTTGCCCATTTTGTCAAGCGGTAAAAAGCCAGCACGAGCGGATCAGTGCTTCTTCTGTCAACTTTTCAACAATTGTCCTTTAGAAATGAGGGATGAGGAGCCCTAGTCCTACTCCTATTTTCGATTGAGCATTGAACTGATGGCCAGTGCCAGTTGAAAAATGTGAGTGGTGCGGAGAGCAGAGCGAGGAGTTTTGACCTCCCTCATGATTTTTCGTCGTCGGTTAGGAAATTTCAGTTCAGTTTTAAAGTTTTCTGGTGGAAATTTTTTGGGATTTCAGTGAATTATATTTAATTGAGTGAAGTTAATTATTTTGCAACGAGGAAAAGTATTATTGAGTATTATACATACTGGGAATTGAGCAGTCACCCATTATTTTTACTGCTGGGGTGTAGTATTACGTCGGCTCCTGAAGGTAAGGAAAATATTATTTTAAAATGAAAATAGAACTGGTTGACCAGTGCTAATGAACGATAAAAGGCAGTTTGAGTAAGTTGCTTATCACTTGAGATAATTAAATATTGAATGGTATTTATTAAAGCTGTTTAAATTGTCTTTATAAAATGGCAGATAATTACTGCGTGTGCTAGGGGTGTTGTCAATCTTGTCAAGTCGTGCAAAACTCAAGATTTTATTGTTTCAATTTTTCGTTTACTTCCTTTGTGACCTAAAGTTAAAAACAGATAATTAGATGAGAAAGTAGATTAGAGTTGGAGGACATTTCAGAAACTTGTTAATTAAAATATCTTCAGGAAATATATTTTTACTTAGACAGACACTAAAACTAGAAACAAAAAAATATTTTGTGGTAGTCTGCACTTATCGCAAAATAGATTTATAATTTCTAGATAATAGATTTCTGGTGTTACTTCGATGTTCTACTTTTATCCGATTCTTTTGAAGTTGCCACTTTGTCACAAACCTCTTGTCCATTTATCTCATCTTAAAAAAATGTTTTTCACGTGGTATAGGACATGTTATTTTACATTCTTTTAAAATTTTACAGCAACGTCAGGATAAGAATGGCAACCAAAAGCAATAGTGGGGGACGCGCGGCCGGTGCTGAGGCCAGCGTCGAAGTCACTATTGAAATGCTTCGGGAGCAAATAATGGGAATGAGAACAACCATTAAGAGCAGTGCAGCTCCTGAAGCAATTACAGAAAAAGATGAGGAATCTGAAAATCGTCTTAGAGAGCGCCATCGCCGGGATACAGAGAGAAGGGTGCAGGATCACGCAAATCATGTTTTATATTTACAGGAGCAAATCGACGAGGAGGAAAAGCGGAATAATATATTGATGGGAAGACTAGAGCAATGCAGATCTGCTAAGAATCAGGCGATGGCCGAACTTAATCAGAATAGAGAGAAGTACGACAAGAGAGTAAAGGAACTGGAGCGATGTATCGCAGAGAGCCGAAAGGAATTGTCTCTCCTTCAGATTGAGCGCGATAAGCTTTCTGTAGATAACTCAAGGATGAAGGAATTAGAAGATCTTGTAGAAGAATACGAGAAGGCATTAATTGCTGAGAAGAAGCTAGCTGAGGAGTTTAAGAATGAAGCCAAGGCGTTATATGAGAAGTTGGAATTAACGAAAAATGAAACTCAGCAGTTGCAGGAACTACTGGATTCAGTAGAACGCGAGGTAAGGTTGAGGAGTGAGCTATAGGATACTTTACTTAATACAAATGTTTATTTGTATAAAAAGTTATTTTGATGTTTTAATCTTTGTTATATTTTATCAACAGAATAAAAACATTAAAAAGCAACTAGATAACTATGTGAAGGAAATGAAAGAGAAGACAGATGCGATTACACTTCGAACTGTACTTGAAGATCAGCTTGAAAAGTCAAAAGAAATGTATGAGGAATCTTTAGCGAAGTTAAATCTTGAATTGGCCCGAGCTCAAAAGGCAGAAACTGAATTGGTGGCTAAAGCGGAAAAAAATAAGGATACAGATAGTGTTTTTATTCGGAAAATCGCATCTTTGAATAATGAAATCACAGGTTTAAATTCAGAGAAGCAGGAATTAACTAAACGGATAATGGATCTTGAAGATGAAGATGCAAAAGCAAAGCGGTTGATGGAAGCAAATAACATTCGAATTGATGAGTTGAAGAACAAGATAAAGGTACACAATGAGGAATTGCAAGTTTCGGCTTCAGAGAAGCAGAAATTGAAAAATGAAATTGAGAAATTGGAGCTGCATGTCGAAACACTTCAGGTTAAATTTGAACGACTCGAAGCCGATCGTGAAAAATTGGATATGTTAGTGAAAGAGAAGCTATTAATAATCAAAGAAACGTCAGAGCAAGTTGAACTCAAAAATCAAGAAATAAAAAAACTGAAGAGTAGTATTATAACCCTGAAGGAAGCTTTGACGATTTTGGACGAGCAACTAATTAGTTTCCAACAACTTGTTGAGCAAAAGACGGGAGAGCTAGAAGCAGCAGAAAAGATGCATGGCTTACTTGATGGTGAAAACAGAGACCTCCGAGAGCAGCTTCGGAAATGCCGTATCGAACTTAATGAAGAGAAAAGTAAAAATGCTTATACTCAACAGTGTCTTCAAAAGACTCAAAATACACTGAAAAACCAAAGTGAATCAAACGAATCGGAAGTGACTGCGATTATGAGGAAATTGGAGGTGGCCAATTTTCGAACTCAGGAATTAACGAGCGAAGTCATTGAAATCACAAACAAATTAAGCGAGCTGGAGGGGGAGAAGTTTGAGTTGCGAAAGGCGGTTGAAGGTGCCAAGTCAGATAGGGAGCGTTACGGAAAAGACTTTCAGACGCTTCTTAAGTCTGTGGTTGATGTTAAGGATACCAATGTGAAACTCAATGGTGAGCTTCAGAAGGCTGTAGATCAGGTCATGCTTTATCGGGACGAAGTTGAGGAACAACAAGCTAAAATTGCTTCCCTAGAGGAATCCCTGACCGTTAAAGAAGTTATGTATAATACAAGAACGCAGCAACAGAACAAGTTGATTGAACACTTAACTAATCAGCTTTTTACGCTGCAAGAAAAGGCGGAGAAGAAGCGTAAACTTGCGAACCTTTTTACACCAAAACGACAAGAGAAGGATGTCTGCACTCCAAAAACGCCGTTGTTTCCAACTAAAAAGCAGCATGCGTCTTCCACCACTGCAACACCGTTATGTCTGGAAGAAGAGCGTCTTGCACTTATGAAACTGGAGAAAACTCGTGAACAATTACAGCAGGAACTACATACTTTACAGAACCAAGGAACCCCAATTACATCTCGAACGCAAACTCTCCCTGCTCCCAAAAAGGAAGAATGTCTTTTGCTTAAAGACACACGTAATACAATTGCTGGCTACGCACGAGGAGCTTGCGAAAAGTTTCACAGGTAGAGTTAATTATGTAATATCATGAGATATCATCATTATTGCAAAACTTTTTTTTACAAAAAACATTTTGTTTAACAGATTTTTTGAGAAGCCCTCAGAGAATACAATGATTTGTCTGGCCTGTCATCAGCCTGTGGTGAAAGGCTCATTGGTAGCAAAATGTGAGAAATGTGGATACACAGTTCACTATGCCTGTTCTGAAAGTTCTTCCGACTCTCCTAGATCGGCTAGATCGGACAAAGATATGCCAAAGGTGGTTCTAGCCATAAGAAAGACGGAATGGAGTTCAAATGGGTCTGAAGATGGCGATGAGAATTCTAGCTCTGCGGGCGACTACACAGAGGGCTGGGCTAATGTACTTACAGAAAAAATGTATAAGCCTGAGAAAAGATTTTTGAAAATTGAAGGAACACACTTTAACGTTTATATGTCCGAACATTCTGTACACAAACCGGTGGAATCTTTTAAATTGAATGAGTTCACATCTATTCACTTCCGCATTGATTCAAAGGAAGAAGATATGCACAAAACTGCCTTGAAGGAAAATTGCAAATTTGCAATGAAGATTATATTCTATAAATCTGAGCGGGAGTCTTCGTATATTTTTTTGTTTCTTCAAAACAAGGTCGAGAAGCGAGTCTGGAGTCGCGTTATTAACAAGTACTCAAAGATGCATTTCTTTTCTGGAGACTCGACTGTGTTTTCAGATTTAAGTTCGATGGGTGAAGAGAAACCAAAACCTCCTCCGGTGCATTTTGATGAAAGGGCTATGTTGGAGCAGGATGGAAATAACGTACTCTACATAAATTGTGCCACTGTATTCCCAAAGTCTCGTCAGTTTGTTTTGGGATGTGATGATGGACTCTATTCATTAAATGGCGTTGGTGCGACTCCCGTCAAAATTAAAGGTCCAGAATCTGTGTTGCAAATTGTATTGCTTAAGAAAGCAAGAATGGTGGCGATGGTGGAAGGTATTTGGAAGATTTTTTTTGCAAAGTCATTATCAATATATAATTCCATAAGTTAAAATTTTTACATACTTTTGTAGGAAAGGATAAAGTATTGTCCACTGCTGATTATCGACTTTTCAAAAGCTGTGCAGACGCAGCTGAATGCTCCGAGCCACATCTTACTACGGAAGTTGTTCCAAAGACAAGAGATTGCTATAACCTTGCAGCCAGGTGCACTGCTATTGACGATACGACCGTTGTGGTGGCTAGTGGAACCAGTCTATTGGTTTGCAAGATTGGTGAAAACGGAACAGCACTTTCTCTTATTAAGGAATTGAATGTCAAGGAAAGCATCACTAGTCTGCTAATTACTCCGCACTCCATTTTGTTTGGAAACTACGACGTGTTTGAGATTGACCTTCAGAACTTTCATTTTGAAGGTAACTAATACGAATCCTGATGATGAATGAAGAGTTTGCACTAAATCTAATCTAATCGCCTAATACTGAATTTCAGAGTTTCTGGATACATCATTTGACGCCATATATTTAATGAAAAATGTATATGAAAACTATGGAAATTACCCAGTGGCTATTCTGGATGTCACATTAAGCAATGGGAAGGATGCTGCAGGTCCAGAGTATTTAATTTGTTTCCAGGATCTCGGAATTTTTGTTGATAGTTTCGGCCGACCAACTCGTGATGGAGAGTTGCTGTGGACGCAAATTCCCATGGATATAGGTAAGTATAATTAATAATTATCTCAAATACAACTGTTACTAATACGTGCATACTATATTATGTATGACTTAAAAAATAAATATTCCCTTGTACATAGAATACCGTCATCCGTTTCTGTATATTTTTCACCCTACAAATATCGAAGTCAAAAAATTGGACAAGAACTCCTATCGGAAGTTCATCGTTGAGAAACCGGTCAGTTCTAAAGAGGGCAGTGAGAAAATTGTACATTCCCGCATTCATACACCCGTCTCACGGTTCTATCCTATGAAGCCAAAGTGCAGGTCTTCGCCACGTTTTCTTGGCAAAGGGGAGCATGGAGTGGTGTTCGCTATCAATGAAACTCGCAGCACTAAGGCAAGATGAAAAGTTAAGATATGTGTGGCATGAAAAATTTACAAAATGTTTATAGCTTAAACGTTAATTTTTTTTAAAAAAATTCTAGGTCTTTGAGCTAATTTCAACTTAATCAAGGAAGCTCTTCGTGTTCATCCGCCAACATTTCTATGTGGATCTCCCAACTAAATTTATAAAAATATTTAAATATAAAATATATTGTATTCTCTAGAGACCAGGCAGAAAAACCACGTAAAAGAATAATTTCATTGCAAACTTTGTTTCTAAATTGTGTGCTTTTTTCTGCAAAATTTTTAAATGACAGTCAAAATGTATATGCTGTAGTTTTTACTAATTAGTTTTTAAAAATTGGACTTTGTGCAAAATTTTTGTCAATACACTGCTTACATCGTCGTAACATGGAATGAATGGAATTTTTACTTTGCTATTTTGATGATGTGGTAATAAACATCTTTTTTGTGAGTTAATTGCTTTTGTCAAAGAATATTTGCTCTAACTGCAGCTTTAGTACTATGACAAATGAAAGAATGCTTTTTATGACTTAGCCATAAGAGCTGTAGGCCTTGTTTTTACTATACTTTGTTCCAGTATGTATTTTCTAAGAAGTACAGTTCTCATTTCGGAAGGGTGTTTGGCGGGAATTTGGTGATATAGATCTCGTAGAGCATATACTTCGGACACTTGTCCAGAGGGTCACTTTCACATAAGTAGTTACACTTACAAAAGTAATTTTTCCTGACCTCATCACATCAGCTAAATAAGCAAAATCCGTTTTAGACAAAGATTGATGAAGAGTAAAGTAAGAGCCAACTTCCTCAAAATAGTTCAATAAAAAATAGTCAGTTCCATACCGTGACAAGTGATCTGTCAATCCCATCATAAATAATTGATTATTATATTCCATCCTCTTTGTGTACACAAAGTTGTGTAAAGACCGACAAAAAATATAAACTCAACAAAATGAAGTGGTTTTGCAGACTCGTACGACAGAGTCTTTCTCTGCCGTCACAGGCACAATCGTCACGCAGTCTTCACGTGTCTTTCGGAGCTCACAAGAAGGCTCAAAGCAGAGATAAGAGGGTGAGTGCTTATAGGTTGATACATTATGTGATTCATCGGCGTTTCAGCAGCGTTTTAAAGAGGATTTTTTATATGTCAGTGCAAGCATAACTCAAGAGGCCAAATATCTGCCGTGCCTGTTTTATTACAGCCGTAGCTGTAAAACTTTTTGCAAGCAAAAAAAATATCGGGCTCATAGTTTTGCCTTTGCAAGTTCACGGTTCCATCTCCCAACCCAGCCAATCCAATCTCGCAAATTTCATGGAGTATTGCGTCATTTCATCTAAGAGTTTTTGGAGTTTGACTTGCACGGAGATAACTTTGCTTGCAAGTTGCTTTTTATTTAAACTTTCCCAAAGAGCAAGACTGGATAGAGAAAGAGGTTGGGATGACCCTGGACTGGACACTTGTTTCTAAGCATGTATCACGTACGATGTACCAGTCTTACGGGAAAAGTCATAAAAATGCAAATTAAACTAGGTGGATTCTGGTCGTCTTTTCGCATTCATATTATATAACTGAAATTAAAGGTCATTTATCTTACAGCATAGATTAGCATTTTATCAAAAGATTCTTTCTTGGTTTGCCTTTCTTTTACGTAAAATGTAGACAGTGCATATCTAATCAATGGCAGGATTGTTATAGTTGATTGAGCTGAAAGCTGATCATCGCCTTAGTGCATGCAATTTTGTGAAAGTCCTTCGAGTACAAGATAATTGAAGGGTTTAGAGAAAGGAGAAATAGCTCAAAGATAAGCTACTATTTAAACATCTTCACTCGTTTCTTCTGCCAATTTCAGGTTTCAATTAAAAGCAAAACTGCTTTTAAATCAGTTTCTTCTTGCGCAAAAAAATCTTATCTGTCCTCAGACCCACCTCAGCAAAAAGGATCCGATTAACACACATAATTATATAGGTTCATCATCTAGACTTGATCCTCTCAATTTTATTTCAAATAAAAAAATTTCTATGCAGAGGCTATCTACATATAAATTTGTTATCTGTACATCCTATTACTTTATCAAACTTTTTATTACGGAGGCATGTCACGTACAGCGAAAGTCAAATGCGTAGCATTGCATGAAATTATATCACATCATATCACCTTCTCATCACATGTTATCTGTCAATGAGGGAGGGAGGTGTGTCTCTGACGCCACATGGAGGACAAATAAGATCAATGGAATCTCCTGATGTAGCACAACAACAAAATTATTTCGCAACTTTAAATTGTTATTTTTTCTCTTTCTTTACCCTGCCATGCTATAATATGCCACAAAGAGGGGTACGAAAACATCTTCTTTACAGACAATTTAGGAGAGAGCAGAGCTCAAACTCAGAAAAACAGTTTTCTACACAATTTGTAATAAAAGTAGACACAGTGGCGTGATTACACAATGTATTATTGATAAAAAAATGAAGAGGAAATTTTCCCATTTTCGTGCATGAAAAATCTACTAAATGATGAGATGTTTTGATAATTATCATGTTTTTAATTTTGCCAAGACACAAGCCACCTTTCTGGAAGATTGTTTCATTCATTCGAAGGGCTTTTCGTTAGTACACAAACAAATTTGATCTGCTTTGTATAAAAATGCTGCCGAGGTAACTAGATTTGAGTGGTATCTACTGCTATACACTTTGTCGCTGCTAAATCGGGCGCTCTTAAATCCAAATTACGCAGCAGATAGAAAAGAAAATTACATAGCACAATGGAAAAATACTGGGAGACAATTGGTCTATGTCGGATATTTTTGTGTGATCAGTGCAAACATAAAGAAATAAGAATCTGTCAACATTACGAATTTCTTCATCATAAAAAAATGAATGACTGATAAGGGGTTTAACGAATAGCAATTAAATTGTTTTCATGCAATTGATGGCATGTTGCAAGTAAAGACGCGCAGTACTAACAAAACTATTTTTGTAAAGAGAGAAACATGTTTTGCCGTCAGCAATAACTTAATAACTAACATAAACTTCCTTCTCAATCGGGGATCCTCGTTGCATCATTTTTCTTAGGGGTAAGCTGGGAAATTGCAATTAAATTTCTCTGCGCACTAATTCTTTATATAGAGTTAAATAATGAGAATGGCTGCAGAGCATTTTATCGAGTCAAATATAATAGGAGTGGTATAATCGTACGATAATTTTGGAGCTCTGCATTCCGTAATTAAACAATAATGCACATATCTGGACATTAGAATTCCTTCGTAAGTGTTATCGGTTAAGCAATGTCATAGAGCTGTCATCAGACGCTTTTACCATATAACTGATCGATCATCATAAATTAATGTCAATTATACAGTGTCCGGTGATACTTGAGTAGTATAGTAGTTTTTACCTCTCCGCATTTAACCCAAAACTCTATCCTAACCGTGGCTAGCGAAAAGAGCTGGCATTGGCTGCAGGAGTGGGACGTGGTTTGTAGCCGTGTCGTGGGTTTGGCCTGGCAATCTGGCAAACCAGTTTTTGCTGTATAGCAAAGGCAATATCGTTTTCACTGATTGTTCTGTACAACAACTCTTCCACTCCATTAAGTGAGTGCAGTAGAGCCTTACATTCATGTAACTAACGAATATCCTCAACTAACTGGGGATAGTCAACCCTATACTCTCTCGCAGCCTGCCTCAATGGTCGCGCTAGTATAAATGTAAAGTCGAGTTCGTCTTCTCTTCCCCTTTCTTTGCAGAGCCTTTCAGCTGTGATCACTGTTAATCGGTTAAGCAACCGCTGCAGTTACAGTCAGGAAGCGACTCGCTACTTTGTTCCTCAACGAGTGTCTACCAATCGGTTATCGCAACTTACCGTGCACACTAGAGCCCTTACTTTTGCGCGTTCCTTCAGTGACACTACAACAAAGATGAACCAACTCAATCAAGCCAAGAATATCTGGAGAAAGGCAGATGCCGTCTGCTTCGACGTCGACTCCACTGTCATTCAAGATGAGGCCATTGACGAACTTGCAAAGTTCTGTGGAAAAGGAGAAGAAGTCGAGCTATTGTAAGTAATTCATTTCTACTAATTTACCTAAACATTTTTATTTTTATCTCTCATATAATTTATACGACAAGGGTATAAGTAGGCAGGATTTTTTTTCATTACACGCATTTTAAGGCTATAGCACATTGAATTGGCAACTCTCCACGAAGATTGCATTCTTAACACACATTTTTTGACACATGTAAGCAATGCTGTCAATGGGCAAGCAGGAATATCTCAATGCAAGGGAAAGAGCAGTGCATAGAGAGAGCTCGCAAAACAATGTTTCTCTCATTCCCTTTCCTTGTCAAGCTGAATAGCTTTTTCTTGTGTACATAAAACCACCTTGAACTAATACACAGACTAAGGCAGCTTCTTATTATGCACATAATTATCAGTTTGTAGGAGTCCCACTGCCAACAAATCATTTCTTAGGAAACCAAAATGCATTTATAGACCTCTCCGTAATAGAAAAATGTCAATGCCTGCGACTCTTCCTTTTCGTAAGAATCCTCTAGAGACACTCGCATTCGACCTGGTTGACATTGAAAGCTGAAGAGAAATTGGGAACGTGTGTATGTAATTGATTGTAGAATCAAAAATTACTGTCTGTTTGCTCCTTACTCAAACGGCAAGTTCAAGTCTCAGTTGCGAAAATTGGATTTTTGTTTGGCTTGACTCTGCACTACTGTAATTGAAGGTGATGGGCAGCTCAGGCAATGTATGCAAAAAAATATTGATTTTTCTCTTTGTTCATCCATTCCTATATCGTATGATACCCTACTTTTTGCAAAGTTTGCATGACGTTTTCCTACAAACCAAGTTTAACTTTTAGTCCTTTATTGATGTCAGTGTCATGTCATCTTCATTTTGCTAATGGTGTTGTGATTGAATATGGATGAGATATGAGATAAAAATTGTCATGCTGTGGTAGAAGACTAGGGCAACAAAATAATGAAAACAAGTCAGGGCAAGAGTTTTTAAAAAAAAACGTCGGTCGACGTGATTTTCATGAATTTAGCAGAATATTAAATGTCATATCACTATAAAGTAAGAGCTAAAGCTATCAAAATTGTAGGCATACATACGCGTACTATATAGCCATTACGTACTATACCATAACCCGTGGTGGTAGTAGTCAATCAGACAGACATGATCACTCATTGAGCATGTGACTGAGAAAAAACAAGCGTTTTTTGGACCGTATCCCAAACCCCAAAACCGAACTTATAAGAATAGACAGGGCACAAAAAGACCCTCTGTAAAATGCTTTTATACTATATCGTAGCTTTTCATTTCTCATGCAGTTGAGCATGCATAACAAAACCCATTTGAGGTAGTCAGTCATTTGCCGCTGGTGCAGCCAGTAGTATAAGTGATATGTATAAATGGACCGTGAAGGATTCATTAATTTTCTATGAAATTGGTATAGAATGATCTCATTTAGCTTGCATAATCAAAAAGTAAATACTCGTCTCTGCTCATCCTATGCACTTCATGACTTCATGACTTATGAATTCCAAAGTTAACAAAAACATAACAAAAACTGCAAAAAATACGGATCCAGTTACAAAAAATAATCCAGCCTTCCAGCTCAGTCAGACGGTAACAAAACTTGCTTTCAAATGAGTAAAACAAAGGACGATGACGTCACATCGTTCTATCTGAAATTGGCATGTACGTACTTAATTTTACATCAATCATGGGGAATAACAATTACGCAAAAATATTAGTTTCAGTCAATATGTAACTTGTTATGCTAAGCCATCACTAAAAAGAGCACAGAAAAATCTGCTAGAATTGTTTTTCAAAGTTAATAAAACATTTATTATATGGTTGTGATAATTGACCTTTGTTTGTACTTTCCAGAACTAGAGAGGCCATGAAGGGTGGAATGGATTTCCGTCAAGCACTTGCCTTGAGATTAGATCTAATCAGGCCCAGTTTGAAGCAACTACAGGGCTTCATCCTCGGCTCCAAACAACGCCTCTCACCATACGTCAAGTAAGTCAACAAGCAAGAGTGCAGAGATAACTCTGCTCAACTAGGCATAGCATGACAAAACAGGAGCCACTAGTAGATTAGAGAAAGTTTTTTTTCGGACTTCCCCAAAATGTATCAAGTGGGCATGCACGCCAACGCCAAGTCTATTCGGAATTCCATCATCTAGGAACTTTTGGTGTAATTTACAAAACTTGGATTTATCCAATTTTGCTGTCGTAGTTGTAGGGCATCTTTATTTAATGAGGTGAAAGAATCCCCACAAATAGCTCAAGGGGCGAGAGTAATGAAATTTTTTATACCTATGTATTCATCATACATGAACCGTTCAAGTATGCTTCCCAATTTCAACTCGAGAAAATATTTTTTAATACACATTTTTTTCTGGGAAAAAATATTTATCCAACTGATCTGACTACAGCCCACCACTCTCGGCTTTACAGATGTTTCGTAATTATAATGAAGTGGGTGTGTTGCTTTGACGTCCAAACCTCATCCTTCAAATCTCCCCAGTTTTATTGGATACTCATCGCTGCATGCGGATTAGGAATTTATTACGGTTCAGCAGCTGAGCTAGTTACTCTGAAACGAAAGACTTGGCTGTAGAGTGATGATGATATTACACAAACAAACGTCTGAAAAATATTTCTTTGATTTAGTTTTTAATGGAGAAAGCCACGTGATTAGTGCATGATTACAATACCAGTTAATGACTGGTTACGTTTAACTCTCTGTCGGTGACAGTCTTGTCAAAGAACGTGGCGGACTGTATAGATATCAGAATGCCCCACATATTTATCTAGGTGTATGTATGCACTTTTTATTGCCGTACTGCGCCGTAGGCAGAGACAAATCAAAGTACATGAGACATCTGTGAAAATGAATGAGCTGTAAAATTCAGGTTATGCATTAATGCACACGTGTTAAATTTAACTGTGCAACTCGTTTTGCTTCTGAATGAATAAAAATGAGCACCTGTTTGCGCACTTAAAAATAGCTTGCTCTTTTAGGCAAATTTCGAAATTGCTTTAAAAAGCAACCTTTAAAAAGCCTACAAATTTTCTAACTGTTTGTATTGTTTTGTTTGCAGGGAATTGATTCACGAGCTGCACAAACGGGATAAAGAAGTTTACCTAGTATCAGGGGGATTCCGTAGCATCATCATTCCATTAGCTCAAGAACTTCACATTCCCACTGCGAACGTGTACGCAAACAAAATAAAGTTTTATTATGATGGTAAGCCCTCTTCCCTAACATTTTTATTAATCAGTGCAGCTATGCTACGTGAAAAGAGTCGCGTTTGAGAAACTTCAAAGATTTCCCTTTTCAATTCTCCTTCTAGGCGAATATGCAGGATTCGATGAGAACCAGATGACATCAAGAACCGGTGGGAAGGGAGCAGTAGTCCGCAATTTAAAGGAAAAGCATGGTTATGAAACTGTGGTGATGGTTGGAGATGGAATTACAGATTGGGAAGCCAGCCCACCCGCAGATCTTTTTATTGGTAAGTTTTACCCCGCAGATCCAATAAAGAACTGGGATCTAATAAAATTTTTGTCCTGCAAATAAGTTCTCGCGAATGAAATTTTTAATTTACTTTTTCCCCTCTACAGGTTTCGGAGGAAATGCATACCGACAGGAAGTCAAGTCAAAGTCAAAGTGGTACGTTACCGACTTCCGTGACCTGATAAATGAACTCAGAGATTGATTAGACTTATATATCTAAATTGTAAATTTATCCATATGTTAATGATGACTTCGCTATCGTTTTCAACACTTTTTGTTAACGCAACTCCAAACGTAAATATTTAAAAATGAAAAATCATTTTGTTTTGTAAACTATTTCTGTATATATTTGTTCACTGTTTTGTTCTTTATTATTAGAAAACTTTCACTCTATTTCCTAGCTTATAGTTCTATGTCAGACGACCAACTACATCAAAGTGTACTTAAAATATTCTGTACGTACAAAAGGATATTTTGCGAGTAAAAATACAGTTCTTTATTATCATTCAATGCTTTCAATACCCTCAGTGTTTATAAAATTTCTAACCAGAAGCACAAAGCAAAGGATGCACACTGGCATAAAAATGCATAGCTGTAGGTATCCGTCATTTTCAGTCCCCACTAGGGAGTACGAGCTCTCAAGCATGTCGGATGGTATAACGTTCCACAAATCTCGCCAACATTGCCGATAGAGGCAATCACCAAAATGAAATTTCGCCCAAAATCTAAAAAGTTTTTGCAGAATTACGAGTAAAACTTTACTTCCTGTTATTATTTAATCTTAAATACGCGGAAATTTCCTTTTTGCTATTATTACCTTGATAAACTGGTATACTCCTTCTTACTCACAATTTTCTGTCCTGTTTCTCCAGTCACTTTAAGCCTTTCCCTTTCCAGAGATACTTTCGCCACAGTTGTGAAACTACGAAAAGAACCTTTTATAATTATTCCCCGTTTGAGGTACCTTCTATAACATTCTTCTTTGCCAAACGTTAAAACCTTAAAATTGACGCAATGTGTTTTCCTTCCACCCACACCTCTACGGCTGACAAATGGCTTGGGTAATCGTTACATGTCAGCTTACTGTCATCCTCGCTTCGGGAATCATTTCCGACCTTTGCCATGTAGGCGCTCCTGCGAACATAAGAACAACGAAATTACATTAGCTCGAATTTTCAATCGTCAAAGATAGAAAATGCAATTACCAAGATGGCTCTTCAATCACATTCCCATTTAGGTCCGCCATATGCTCAAATATTACTGCGCTGGAGACTCTAAAAGCGACCCTGAAACGATAGAAGGTAATCATGTAAATGACCTGGAGTGCCTTAACTGTTATATTCGCAAGGACCATCACTACTTTTACCTGAGATCCTGGCACTCCGTTATGCTGGAGACATCAATGCTATAAGAACAAAGTGGAAAAACATCCCATTTCCTGTGCTTGCTCAGACACTCTGTTGGAGCTGTGGGATTAGAAGAAAATTAGGTCGACTCTCAATTAATAGGAGTATAGGAGAACCTAAACAATGATTTTACAGTGTTCGTCTACAATCACAACCAAGGTATGTCAGCGGCTTCGCTTCTCGCTTACTCCACTCACTTAGAAGGAGAGTGGGAAGCTCCTGTCTCCACTTAGAACATAAAATCTCGGCTTTTATATTCCTAAGTAAATAATCCCTTAGTAGTAATGACCTTTTTCCTTCCCCCAATGAAAACTTCATTTAGACAATTATTTTTTAGCAGAGCAGCTTGTTTTCCTCCATCGTACAGCTTCATTCCCGTCATGAAGCCCAGCATTATATATATATATATTTTTACATCGTCTGTACTCAAAACCAACAACAAAGAATATAATCCTTCTCCGCGCTCTCCCCTTTTTTCCTCTTAGAAAAAAAAAGTTCCATTTTCTTCAACAAAACAAGAGTTGGAAAAGAAATAAGAAAAAAGACAAGCATAAGACAAGCAAAGAAAAACTGAAGTTAAAAGTAAAACGAGCCACACTCACATACGATATACGACTTTTATGAAAATTGCTCCTGGCTTTTTCCAGTTAAATCAAAGTACATGGTTCATTAGTAGAAAAATGGATAAAAATAACCCTTTTCCTTCACAAAGACACCAAAGACTCTCCAAAGACACAACTTTTAAATGTGTAATAAGGCTTTAGATGAAAACAGAGTGAGTGACGGAGAGAAAGTACTAAAACTAAAAAAAAGTTTGCATCCACATTTAATCACACCACGGCTCCGGTATATTCTCACCTTCCAATGAGAAATGCAAGCTTCACGTCCGCTCTATTCTTTATCACTTCACATTTTATTTTCTTTCCCTCTTCTTGCCGAATTTTCTACAAAGAAGTGAAAGGAGGAAGAAAGGTGGAAACGGAACGGAATGACAATGATGACTAGTTCACAATACGATGAGAATAGAAAAGCCCTTTTTCACTATATCCTCTTCCCCTCTTTTAGGATGAATATAATAGGTGACTAAAATGCGAAATATTTTGTGTGTTCTCTCTACAGCTCCCTTTGTCAACTTTTTCCCGTTTTGGAAAACCTTTTTCCCTCTTTGTTACTTCTCCCTGCCTTTTCCTCTTAGCTGTGTTGTTGATGGTGGTGCTGCTGTTGTGATTTCCGCCCTACTTTTGTGCCTTTTTCTCACTTTTTATTATTATTGCCACTTAAAATGAGTGCAAAAACTTTATGTACATAAATAACTTCATATTTTCAAACCTTTTTCAAAAATGAAAATCCTGAAAATAAAAGTTCCGGAGGACTTTAAACTTTTTTTGTAGTTCGCTAAAGATTAGACAGCGTGACAGGAAGATGCTGACAAAGCAATAATTCTAATATGACCAACGTCAGCACAAAAATATATAGTCTATTTTGGGAAATGGGGAAATAGCAAGTCCCGTTGAGATCCATACGAGCGGTACATTAGCTCGAAGGGAACACAAAGACCTACTTAATTTTGTCTAATACAGTGAAGGACCCCCGTCATTCATCATCATCATCATCATCTCTCCATCTCAAAATGGAACTGACAACCGTAAACAAACACTTCGAGGCTTGCTAGTCCCTGATAATAAAGAATAAAATAAAGTAGCACAGCGCAAAATATACGCTGCATATCCCTCGTTAGCTGTACTATAATCAATCATTTTGGATACTCGTAAAACATAATAATTAAATAACATGTACGAAAGCGGAAAATTTAATTTAATATATCATGTACATATACAATCCTAATGTCTACAAATTTTGTTCGATACGGCCGAAACGGGAAACCACCTCCTTACTAGCTCCAATGATTTAAACCTTGGCAGGAGCCGGAAGTGAATTTAACCGCACAATTGATTAATTTTCCTTCCTGTTCTACCGCGTTTTCCAGAAATGGTATTTTGAAATTTACATTCCTAAACTGACACGTTTCATACATAAAAATTTTTTCTTCGCCACATCAAAACTAATAACATTTTATCCACTTTGTAGCAGATTATCTTACTCGAACAGGAAATCGCAACTTCCTGTTTGCTAGTCGTAAACAGAAGACTGCGTTTGAGCACTTTACATTGGAAAACTAAACTGATATAAAGTCTTAAATTCGCCAGTCTACTTCCTCTTTCACTCTAGTCCTTCATCCGCTAAAGTATAAAATTTCCTCCTTGGGGAGTCGGCTAAGAAGTTAAGAGGATAATATTCGGCACGTGTGCCAGAGAAAGTGCTCACAGTCTTCTTTCCTTTATGCAAAACTGTGCTCTTTTATATACCAAATTTATCTCTATCATGGAAGTGGCGAGCTAATCCTATTGCTTCTAGTGCTAAATTTATGTGCATAAGCTGTTGTTTAATTAATATTAATGTTTGCAGAATTGCGTCAAATTTTTTGTATCGATTTTGTTTCGCTGATGAATGTGTTCCAGCTACACTTTTCCTGCTGTTACGCACAAATCTTATTATGAAACGCATGTTACCAGTAAATATAAGCCATTCATACATGTACTGAAAGCCTTACTCCCGCTAATGAAGTGTTTCGTCAAAATTACTAATAAAGTGTAAGAGTGGAACCGCCTCTCTCTTTAATTGCTTTTTGAAATTACTCCTTTGCACAAAATATTTCGTGCACTTTCATGTTCACTCAACTGGAAAGGAGAGAAAGAAAATGCAGCGACGTCAATAACATGACAGGTCTGCTCCTACATTGTTTATGGTACTAGAAAAGATCAAAGAATGATGGATAAGCTAACTTTTGGAGAGCTCTCAAGTCGCCCCATTGAGCTTCTCGATCAAACACAATTTTATAGCGAATTTATTCTTTTGCAGAGAGCACGCTCCAATCCTCATTGCGCTATTCCGTTAACAAATAGACTGAACTTATAATTGTTTTAATTGAACAGCACCGTAGGAAGCCTATCAGAGAAGTAATTACATCTGATGTGTTGAAATGGGTGTCTTGCTGGCATGATTTCTGTAATTTCTGTATATGTACTGAACTGAATAGGTTCAGAATGAGCGTATGTGCAGATCTGTTTAATTAATGACATCTCGCATTTAACATTTTATAATGTGGAAAGAGTGCACCGATTTTTTTTCGAGTGTTTTTTCGAGGAGCACCATTGCCTGTACAGGAAAACAAAAACTTTGTTTGCAAATAAGTCAGCTACTCAAGATTGAACAAGAAGGAAAAGTGAGGCCAGAGGCAACATAGAAAGCCTGTACCAGTGAAAACTTTTGCGGTGTGTTGAGAGGCAAATCTAGAAAAGAAAATGTGGAGTTCAAAACTCAAAAAGTTATCTTTTCCCCCACAGCTTTGTCACAATTTGTTCGTTCTCCCAAAAATAAGGAAATGTATGGAAATTCATACATGTGCTGAGCATTCGCAAGTACAGCGCAACACGCCTTCCTTTATTAAAATTGAAAAGTTTTCGCTCTAAGTTAAAGTTTTAGTGTATCTGTTCATCTGCGAAATGGATCCACCACGTTTTTACGATGATAAGCAGATATATCCGCACACTTTTTGAACCTTCTACTTAACGTGTCACGGGTGATGACTGTTGCATAGCAAAATAGCCGCTACCGGGACCTATTTCCATCTTGGAGGAGCATCCATAAAGTACAATTTACGGGAAAATGGTAAAATTTTTAGTAAAAAGTAACCTTACTAAAGCAGGTGGAAATATGTCGAGCAAAGAGATAAAGTAAAACCAACATTCCCACCAGTTTGCATACAATAAAGAGGAGGAATCATGGCTATGCTCGCAACAGCGCTGCTCTATGCATTACATTAAACTCTGCAGCTTTCATTTCCCTCCAGTCTTCCCGTTCATTCTTCTTCGAATAATATATGCGAGCACGTACACTTTTTCCTTTATAGTTTGCTCGAAAGTAGAATCATAAAGATGATTTGGGGCTTCATATACAAAATTGAAATTGGGCTGAAAAAGCAATGGGGGTTTCTCGGTGAAAGTTGCAAAGCACAAATGGCACGCTAGGCATATCTAGACAGGGGAGGTACCTAGAGAGAAAGCAGCCAGCGAAAAATATTTGATAAGGGAACAAGCCTATACGAGGAGCGGAAAGCATTCAAGTCTATTCAAGGCTTGTAGCGGGAGAGGAGTGAGGCTCGCCAAGTGTCTGTTCACTTGCTTCCTTTCCTTTCTCCAGTGCGAATGCTTTTCTCTTTTTTTCCACCGAAATGTGGAATGCGGCCTTTTTTTAGATGGATGGGATTGTGATCGTGCTGCGAGGCGCTTGCGTTCCCTCCCTCCGCTGCACTCTTATTGTATTATAATAGTAGCAAAAAGGGTTTTTCTCTCGTTCGCCCCAGAAAATAAAAATGTAGTGGAGTCTTGCAGAATAGGAATGGATATTACCAGTTTTATATGCTTTAATGGCAGTTTCTGTAGCTGAACCTACTCCTCCACGAGATAAGATATCTGTAGACGGAGACTAGGCAAGCAACAGCAAGAAAATTCGAGCTGGTTGGGGGATCTCGTATGCGGAGAAAGTTTCCCCAGCCAGTGTAGGGCCATCAAGCGCACAAAACTTGCTGGAAAAAGCTACAAGAAGAAGCCACATGCTCCCACAGTTTTTTATGCATGGGAGAAAAAATGTAAACACCCTCACTCGTCTGTGTATTACGGCATCACTCGTAACCTCACATATACTTGGGAGTCTTCATGCTAAATCCTGTTTTTCTCACCATCACCAGTCTTCGCCGTTCCAAATTTTTTTCGAGTGTGGAAGAGCGGATCGCTCCCAGTCCTACTCAGATTTTGCTGAGAAGTAGTTAGCCACCCATGGCTACTACTTGTTCTCTTGTTCAGTGTTCTGCCTGCAACGGACTCTGTAGCATTGTTCGAATTTTCGCTTCTGCCACATTTTCTCCCTCCCTATGAATACGCAAAGACTACTTTGTGCTTAAGGTGAAGGTGAAGTCCGTTAAATGGTTACGCTCTGCTACTTGTGGAGCACTTCCAGTTGCCAAGAATAGGACTGCTATAATAGTGCAACGTAGCTTCTTTTCTGAATAAACTGACTATTTTCTCAAAAAACAAAAGCAGAAGCAGTTTTATTTATGTTACACGAGGAGAGCAGAAAGCATATCAAAAGTTCGCTTTTTCAGAGCGCTCAAAAACCAATTTCATCATTTCAAGAGTAGCGTCCACCCACTTCTCACAGCAAGTTGGATTCTGTCAGGTAACGAACAAAGTCTAACCTCTTACTTTCCGCTTAAACAAATAATTAGTAGGCTACCGTGTGCAGATTTTTAATCATGGAAGCCACCATAGATAATTACTACGGTGAATACTAGAGCCATTTCCCCTCTAATGAGATCGTTTAGCTTGACACATGTGATTTTATATTACATTACGCTCTCCACTTTCGAGTCAGCCGAACTGGAAGAAGAATCATATTGCTTATTGCAAATTCGCTAAAGCACTGCTCTCTCCCACTTCCCTTCTCGTGGATTCAACCCTACATGAATACGCGTGGGTTCTAATAAGCTGACTCTAGCAATTTTGCAAATGAGTGGAGCTGCCAAAACGAGCATGTTTTCCAATTTTTGGCATATCAAATGACCTATGGGACTATGATATAGCTACTTTCTCTCCACCTGCTCAAGCTCCCTCCATTCCCCTGTCACAATTTGTATCTACTCCGCACATTGGATACGGTAGTAAACTTTGATCAATGAGCCCTTACCTGATTTGCATTTTATGTTGTGTGATGTCATGAAAAGGCTACCAAATTGGCTGCCGAAAAGGCTCTTCCAACCCTCTACTTTTAGGATTACGCGGAGAAAACAAGGTCACAAGTTCCACGACACTAACAAAAAGGAATGCCAAATGGATTCACTCCACCAATCTTGCATGAGTAAAACACATTTTTTGGAAAATATACAAACATATTAAATAAATAGCGCTTTTACATTGTAGTAATTCATGTGCTCTCCTCTTATCCTTCATCCTGTATACTTGGGTGTTTGAACTCACTTGAATGACTCTTATTATTATTATTATCTCACTTCTCTTATGGTCACTATGGTCAGAGGCCGACTGAATGACTACGGCAAGTTTTATTATTAAACGGCTTTTTTTATCCGTATGATAGAATACATAACGTAGGTAAATAATAGCGAACCTTATCCTACTCCGCCTCACCACCAAAAACTATGAAACCGCTTTTTCTGCTTCAGACCTACTTTCCTCTGTGAGCTGAATAACTAATGAGACATTATTATTTTTAAATATGCGAAACAAAACACGGGAAGGTAAAAAACAGTTCCAAAATATCATCAGTCGTCGTGGCATAAAGCTTTTTTAACATATCACCCTTTTTGTATCTTAAAAAAGCGGTCTCTAATTTCCTAATTAATCCAACACTATAAAAAATTCCCCGGGGCATTTCCCTATCTGGAGGAGGGTAGTTGTTTGAGCTTCGAAAAAAGTATTTTTAAAATTATTTTTCGTTTCAGCTGCACTCCAATTTAGCGCATTTATACCTAAATGCTCATTTAATTTTGCAGTTTAGAACCCTTGAAATCTGCTGAAAGCCATGTCTCCACTTTAGAGAGGCGTAGGAAAGTATTTTTTCTGAGAATGGGGAAAGCCATACTCCCACTCTATAATATGTGGGAGTATTTGGATAGTACGTAATCTTCCTCTCTTGAACTAAATTCTTTTTTTGCAATTATCATTGAGTGCAGTTAAATTATAAAAATTGCTTTTATATCAAACTTTTACAAGAGCAGTTTTCCTTGTCGCTCATCAACCAAGAGCGGAGGAAGTCTCACCTCATTAGTAAAATTATGGCTTGTTCGTTTCGTTGATTTCCCATTTTCTTCAAGTTCCGTCATAACTTTTTTATACTTTGGCAAATCCCATTTCAACAGAAATGTCATTTGTAGTTTTTTAAAGATTTATATAACTTAGCTTAGCTCAACGGCTGCCAAGTGAGTAGCCTGGCTATGCAAAAATGTAATTTTCTTACGTGAGTCTACGCGTTTTCAATGTTTTCATATTTTTCATATTTCTCCAAAAAAATCCAATGTTTTTTCAGTTCCGTTATTTTAGCAACCTTGCTATTTTAAGGAATGAGTGGTAGCACTGTTAGTCTATCCATTTGTCGACATTCCTTGGCAAGAAAAATAAACTTCCGTGCGGAGGGTGCACAGTATGTTTTATGAACTCTGCAAACTTTGGCATTTTCCTTGCAATTATTTTAGTAGGCTACAACACCATCTGCTACTTTCGCATTCATTACCTGATGTACGCCAAATTCGTGATTACAACTGATATGACTCGTGGACAAATTAGTTAATTATCGTTTCAACAATCCCATTTCCCTCTGCAGCAAAAGGGATTTCATATTTATATACCGGGATCAACACCGTGATAAGCATTGCTAAGCAGTAGCTCAAAACGCCGCGAGTTCTAGAGAAAATCAATACGTACATCAAAATGCCCTCGTCTTGCCTCCCCAATTAAAACCGCTTTCCGGAAGAGGAAGTTACGAAACTGGATTTACTCTCCAAAACTTTAACTTTCCCTCTGGGAAATGACGGTGCGGTGGCCATACTACTGTACGTGTGGCTGCTCACCAGGTACAAAAATTATAAATTCAGTATGTATGGCACCTAATCAAAAATAAATAAATAGGGCAGGAGCGACTATTAACTCTTTCCAGGTATTATTTTGAGAGAGTCAGCACTAACGCACGAGTGCAACTCTACAAAATTTTTGCTGGATTCCGTTTATCCTCTGTACGGTAAGAACGCTAGCCAAACCGGATAATTAACTTTCACGTCTCCGTCTCTCCTCATTTCTGCTTTGAACTCATGAAAGAAAGTGCTGTACGGAAATGGGTGCGTGCAAAGAATGGCAGGGTGAATTGACAGGAGAAACTTTGGAAATTTGAGGAAAGCGTGTTACGTTTTTAAAAAGCTGATGCCAGGTTTTTTCTGGATATTTTCTTCCCACTTCCCATCTGTCTTTTTAGTGTGGAAACTCCCGTGATAGAGAGACAAGTTTACAATATAACTCAAAATTGATGCTAAAAGTTATATGAGCGGACTAATATGAACTTGTTGAAGTTGATATATGACTACGTATGCGAGACTCTCCTTGAAAAGTCCTGGAAGTAGAAGGCAGTCCCAATTGTGAAATGCTCCAAGACACATGAATACATGAATGTGCGGTACTTTGCAATTTCTGTCCAGCCTGTTCCATTTCCCTATTGCATCATATATTTTGAAAAGATAATATTACGACATGTATAAATAAGCGAGCGCAAACAACTCTTCATTACTCGGCTTGGATTCCCGGAAAAAATTGTCCATTTTAAAATGTTCGTAACGCAATTTTCCCCCTCGCTTTGACTAATAGCTCGATGTGCCCCACAGTCAGCAGTTACGCAAGGATTTTTTTTATGCAAAGAAAAATTATCTTTTCTAAGTGGCAAGATGTACTCTTAAAATGCTGTGAGCACACATTCCATGAATATGAATGGAGACAGAACTTAATTAGCAAATTTTTCCATACTGATAAAGTGGTTAGGCTGTAAAGCGCGTGCATTCATGACAAACACTTACTCCAATTTCCAATACACGCTAACAAGCACTTTTTGCTAGTCTGCAAAAAAACACCTGAAACTAGTTCTACTTGTGCTCTTTCTCCGCAGAGGCAGACAGTTGCTTTTACATGTCAGGAAAGTAGAAATGCAGGGCCCAGTCAACGTATTAGCGGAGCAGGCAAGAGATTTTCGGGATCACTTAACACTGAGCAAATCCAATCCGAGACAAGCATGTTTCACGGAGTGTTGTAGTTGGAAGGAAGACGAATGTGTGTCTGTGATTCCCAAGTTGCCCCATTTAATTTTGCTTCATTTCACGTGTGGCCTGCACTTGAATAAAAAACAAAAGAGACTCTGGCTTGATACCTTTTTGGTTACCCAGGGACGTTAGTACACTTTACAACTTTCATCTGTCTGTGTGCGGAGCTGCCCTCATTACAACTATTTTATAATTCAGATCACACAAAAGTATGGCAGCACTTCCTTGCAGCTCACCCAGCAAGAGAACTCAAAGGGGACTAAAAAGTTTGCTTTTATCATGTACTTAACAAAGCAAGAAGGAAAAGTTATTTGTAACCTTCATTACGTGCCCTTTTCTGCTACGCATCTTTCCTCTTTCACCGACGCTTGGGGAGGGAGCCCCGCCAAAACAAGAAACTGTTGTGGAAAGGTGAATGTGGACTTATCTCGCTCTTTTACCATTATTCATAACATCTCTGTTTACTTTATTAAAACAGACAACTAGTCATGGACTCGCTCGTTAGGCAATCAATAATTGTGTCACGTTCCAAAATGCGACCTCGCCTTCTCATTTATGCTAATCCTATACAGTTCGTGAACCAAAGACACTGCAATTCAGTTGTCAGGGCGGAGTCTGCACCTCCATCAACAAAAAAATTATTTTTAATTTTTCTCACACACAACACGGAGGAGAAGCTAATAAAAGTGATTCGCAAGATGGATCACTGCAAAAAATACATGTACAAATTGTATCTATGGAGATTTGAGTAAAATGAGCAATATTTTACTTGAAATAGAACGGAAAGGGAGTTTTCCTCTTGTTTACTTGCTCATGCAGGAAAGCAGCTGGAAAGTTTTCGAAACTTTTTTTTTCACTGCTGTGTAACCAGACAAGTGGAAAGTAGGTTCTGAGTAGCACCACTAGAACCACCAGAGCTGATAATACTACTTTAATAATACAAAGTCTGATAATGCGAGGGTCTTCAAACTTTGCCTTTCTGCTTTTCCTCAGCACTATTTCTCCAAAACCATTTTCCAGAACCAATTCTAAACTAAAAAAAATTCGTATAAATTTATGGCCCACGCCTTGCGGGAAACTATCTATTTATATGCCAAATAGAAAGTTTAAAGTCAATAAAATAATTAAATGCTTCAAGAATCGATCGTATAAAAGCTGTAATTTCATTCGGAACTGTTGAAATGTTTCGACTCAACTGGAGCACCCCTCACCGTGATGCCGATGAGTTGTCAAAGCTCAGCGGAAGAAGTGTCCCATTTAATAAATATTGTACCGACAAGTTGAAAACTTCGCAACAACTTCTTTAAAAAAAAGAAACTTTCTTTTTTCACAGGAAAAGTTTTTTTTCTGATGACATGGCAAGCTAGTTCCCAAACGACACTTTTTTTGTATTTCTCGCCTAAATTATTTAATTTTGTCTTCACTATTCTGGAATTGTGTTTGGAAGTGTTTAAGCCTGATCCAGAGGTGATTAGTTATACAGAAAAAATACTTCTGACAAGTTTATGTTCACCATTCTGTAAAATTACAGCTAGACATGACATGACGCAATCAATTAATCCAATTAAGACATTGCCAAGTCCTGAGCATTCACACGCAAGATTTACAAAATTTCTTTGATAAATCAGCACTTTGTGTTCTGTTTTAAATACAAATGAAAGTTGGTAAATCCCATACAGCTCATGCTTGCGTGCAACGTGACAACTGATCGTGGGCCCGAAGATTAAATAAGAAGAATTTCTATTTAATTGCCTAACCCGCAAAGAGTAAACAGGATAGCAATTAGCAAGATAAATAAAAATGAAATCATTTAGACAAAACGTTATATTAAATGTTTCCTTGTAACTCCAAAACTGATTTTGTCAGAAGTTATGTTTAGGTTTTCATCAGACTTTCATCCTCGATGCTTTTTGGCATAATCAAAATGAACCACAATTTTTTCTTTTTAAAATTTACCAAGGGGCTCGGTTAGTTTTATTTGTTGAACTAATGAGACCATAAACCAACTTCATTTAAATTGGTATGCTAAAATCGCAAAAACACTTCACTTTTGCACACTCTCACGTACGCTCCACATCACAGCGTTAACTAAATTGGATGCGCATGAAATAGATATGAAGAGGGAAGTTATGTATCTCTCAATGCTGTAAAAAATAACAACACTGGCAGAAGAAAGTGAAAAAAAGGTGAGTTATATTTATTGTAGGTATGCAGGTAAATTGTGTATGACTCTCTTTAAATACTGGTAACATTGCTTGCCCACTTTCACTTCCATTTCCTCGCTTGGCTTCGCAGCTGGCAGAGACACTCCACCAAGTTCTACTTTAGGATTATGCTGGAGAAAGAGAGCGTCTCTCTAAAGACTCATAAAGCCCTTTAGAATCCAATTAAAATGCTTAGACTTTCCACAGAGCACTCCAGCATGAAGCCATTGCATATTATAGTAGTGGAATCGATGTCTTTTTGGCTGAACCTAAGACTACCCATCCACTTCTCCACAAGTGGAATCATTATACTGAAATGTATATAAAAAGAGAAAACAGAGCATAAAACATCCACACCAATTTATGAATAGTTAGTGCCACTCCCTTCACATTTATGCCATATCCAGCTCATAAATATTTTTTTGGAAGACCAGATTTTATCATCTGTCCATTTCAGTTTTCTTTGGGCTGTTGCTCATGTCATTTACATTCTCAGCTGGAGAGCACCAAAATTACTATGCCGACCTAGTGCATAAACAGGGTATTACGGTTTTCAGACTTTTTAATGACGACTTTAGCTCCTCTAAAAACTTTGAATTTACGACTTGAAGATATCCTTTATTTAAGGAGCCATATAAAACTCACTCTCGTCGTGTGTCTCCAGTAATAAATCTGCTTTTATTGTCTCCCTTTCTTTGTAATCACCCTCTGGATGAATCTGAAGAGCCTCCAGGAAATATTTACTCAAGATTCGGAAAGTGTACTGTACCATAAAACCCTCTTCTACAGCTTCTCTTCAGTTTGCCTGAAGTGTGCTTTTTAAATACATAATTTCACCATTGTCAAGGTTTTAATGAGCTTATTCAATAAAGGCCACCTTTTCTCTGGCAGCTCATCACAACGAGTGAATATTTATTAACTCAACTCCTGAAAAGCACTCGGCACAACCTACTTGTGGAGTTTATCTAAAGTGCCTAACTTAATGTAATTACTTCTATTACTGTGTAACGAATCCAAATTCGGTTATTATCTCGTTTCCCAAACTCTACAATTACCTACTCATGGCATTTATGTACTTTCTCCACCAAACTCCACTTTCCTTCTCGACCCACTTTGAAGTTTATTCTAGACGACTGTTTGCATAGCTATCAAAGCCTAAGTTTGCTATCACTCACCAACCTTTTTCTCGTTAGCCTGGCCCTAACTCTTTCAGATGTTTGAGCATCACAACACAATTTGCTAATATGAGCTTACATGAAACTCCATAGTTTATCCAGTCCCCTTTGCTCTTCTAATTTGTGTCCAATGCCAAACGTCCACTTTTGCAAAATAGCATTTTCCAGTTTAATGGAAAGGTCTATTTAATGAAAAACTAGAGCAATCTAATAATGCAAACGACCAGTTGTGCACCAATCTTGAATCGTTTTGCTTAAGTTTGCATGTCAAGCAAAATAGCATTTTCCAGTTTAATGGAAAGGTCTATTTAATGAAAAACTAGAGCAATCTAATAATGCAAACGACCAGTTGTGCACCAATCTTGAATCGTTTTGCTTAAGTTTGCATATCAAAAGTGGTATAGGACACTCCATGTAGAAGTAGGAGTGTTTCAAGGCACAGATAACATTTTAGTTGGACATCGTGTCTTCTTACAGTGAGTAATTTGCACAATAGGAAAAAAATATATTTTTTTTCTGGCAACCTGTTCCCCTCCTTTTTTTTCGCTTGAATGCATTTGTTAGGGAACCTAGAACAGGCACACAACATAATCCCATCTTATTTGTATTTTCGGATTTACTTACAAGCACAAACACAAGAAAAATGATGTCTCTGGAATCACTTTCTATTGGATTGCTCAGTCTGCGCTTGGCCATATTTTCCCTTCGGGTGGGAAGGACAGTGTCGTGCACAAATTCCATAGTAATAACAAGCACTATTTACACACTGCAAATATGTATCCCTTTACAAGAAAAAAAGAAAGGCGAAGGTAATAATGGAATGATTTATTGGCATGTGTCAAGGGGATGTATTACAACCGACACAACTTATACATTGTAAGCACTTTATTTCGTATTTGCATGAGATGAAAAAAAAATTAAAGAGAAAGACTGAAAGAGCAACATTTTTCTTTAGTGTGCCTACACTGCACAGAGCAATTTCGCTGGGATATTCTAGCAAAGAAGGAAGGTAAACATCGGTGGTGACTAGTGACCAAGTTTTTCATGTATTACCAATATATGCCTGGCATAAAAAAATTTTTTTAAGGGAGAATCTAGGAAGCAATAATACTCAATGTTGCTGACATCTATTACATTATAGACATTAAGCAAGCATTTTACGTCAGGAAAAGTAAGTATGAGCATACTTTTCGCAAAGTTTATTTTCGTAAGTTGCGCTGTCACTCATAAGTTTGCATGTGGTCCATTAGCAAATATTTATGAGCTTTTTCTACGTTTAGTATGCAGTATAATATTGAAACTAGTTCATGTGGGAGGGCGACAATGACAAAACTCTTGCGTATTATACAAAATTGCAGACATTTTCTTTCGCATAAAGCAACATGTCCGAATTCAGCTATGAGCTTGCACAGCTTTCTCAATTGACATTCCATTATTTAATTGAGCCCTACTCTTAGAGCCTAATAATATCCCAAATATATAGACGCACAGTTTTTTCCAATTTGTCCTTGAAAAATAAGTTTGCAGTTTGTAACTTTGTCTTATCCTTAAAACAGGATTTGAATTCCTTTTTTTATACTTTCCCCATTCCTCGTTATCCGATTACGTCTTCAAACTGCGGGAAAGTCAAATATACGTACTCATTGACATCTGATTAATGCCAGCAAATCTCTTTCCTACTTTATTACACAATTACATATTCCAATTCAGCTCTCTGCCGCACTCCAAAAGGGAAGCAGGGAAAAAAATTCCTATTTTGAGAAATCCCAGGTACGTGTGCAGCAGTTGTAATAATATTTTTCTTGAGACGTAAAAGAAAAGAGTTATCTAAATGCATAGCAGAAAAATCTGTAACATTTTGCGTGCATGTACTGCCTCCAGTACTCAACCACTACCAGACGATTGGCTCCAATTTTTTGCAATTCGATTTGTGATGCATGCACAAAAAGCTGATGGAAAAAAACCCGAAAACTTTAAAAGTATAAAAAAACAGCATTGCAGTATTATTTCCAAGAGATACATGCACAAAGCCTGTATAATATTTCCATGTATACTTTGTCATGGTTAACATACCAAAACGAAAAAAAAGTTACACGAAATTTTTTTCCCCGAAAGTCTTTTTTTTATACTACCGTTGAAAATCCTTTCTCATTCTCAGCGAGCTGAAACAAGAGAGATACTATCTAAACAGTATCGACCACAATGCATTACGTAAAGTTTTTTTTGGAACCTCCCGATATAAATACAGGGGAACTTCTCTGTCAGTCGTGCTAACGGAAACCTGTGGGAAGTTGGCAGGCAAAGTAATATCCTACTTTAAATACTTTGACTTCCTCTACGTTGTTGTGGCGGTGGCGACAGGTACACACAAAAAAAGGATGCGTGAGAAAAAGCCAATTGCTTTTTCGCTCTTTTCAAAACAACTCGCTGTTTGCTATTACTATCATAATTTTTTTCGTTGTTTTTGCAAAACCCCTTTTTCACTAAGCATCCGAACACAACAAGGTTCAGGCAGGCATGAGTAAAATGTACATATATCGTGTAATGTTACGTGTGGTGGTGGTAGCGGTGGGTGGTTGCTTAACCACCTAGTGAAAAGCCACAGATGGGAATTCTCAATTTCTTCTTGCATGCATGTTCATCAATATATCAAGGATGAATGCTTTCAGGATGAGGAAATATTTTGTTAGTAGCCACACTGCTAGTAGGGCTACTGCAAGTTGAAGATGTATCCATCCGAATGTGTATACAGAGTGACGGAGAAAGCGAAAGAGAAAGTAAACAGAAAATGAGTCAAAAACACATGAAAGCCATTGCATGCTGTGCCAACGTTATTTTCAGTTTTATATTATGTTTCCTTATGGTGAAATGGGGAAACAGATAGTGCACAATGGCGACGGCAAATAAACGCCGTGAGGAAGAGAGGCAGGAAATACAGAGGAAGGAGGGAATATGACTAGAGAGAAATGTAAATTGAAAGGGAATACAACCCGGCTGCTATATAAAGGTTGACTAAATTGGCAGTTGCAGTGTTTAGACAAGGTTCCAGCTTAAACGTACCGGGGGAACTCTAGATACGATCAAGTTAATCATGAGAAGTAGCAAAATTTATTCTGTGCTGTATCGCTTGAGGTAGCGGTAATAAGATGAGGCTTCTCCAAAATGACAGCCGTTTAATTTGAGACAGGTTGTAATGAGTGTTCTAATCTAGAGCGAGTACACTTCCGTATAATCTCATGAATAAATAAATAAATTTGGTGCACTCCGCGGTTTTCGCGAGTTGCTAAAGCTAATCTGCCGCTAACCTAGACAAAGGGAAAATTTGAACAAGGGAACAGTGCCATTCGCCTATCGTGGAAAGAATGACATACTCAATAAGAATGAATTTCTCAATTCTCCAGATACCTCAAACAGCCCGAATGGAGTCCAGCGTTACTAGCGAATCAAGACAGAGTACACACGAGTGAGTAGGAAAAACACAGCAGTGCAACAGGGGCTAAGCTGAATGCGATTTGCTTTGAAAATTTGCTCGAGTTTGGAACCTTTGACAAGAATAGAAAATGATCTCTCTGTGGCAAAAGGAAGGATGGGTCATTTTCCTGGCCATCATGCTAACTTTGACAATGGATTTGAGCTGGGCGAGAAGTGTCTGTCCAGTAATAAAGGACCCGGATCAGCCTTGTGACTGCACAGCAAAGAAGGAAGGCGTTGTGCTGGTGTGCGAAAACACAAAGCTTGCTGACGTGGAAAAGGGTTTAAAGTTTTTCCGAGAGAAGGGCGGCATCGTCATTAATTACCTTACCATTCGGCAATCCCATGTGGGCAGAATTCCGAACGGATTCTTTATGGGTAAGTGCAAGTTCCAGGTACATGCTCGTAACCCTTTTTAATCAAGACATGCTCTACTCTGCCTACCCTATCATTCCACAAAATGATGAATATTTTAGTACGTGAGAACCGATACACCTTCCTCTCATTTAACGGAGGAATTTTGGACAAACAAATTTCCCTCTACTTGTTGACATTTTTTTTTGCGGCAGAGAGGAGAATGTAGAGGGAGCGGACAAGTGTGGGGAACATTAAAAGCAAATGGGTATCCAAAATAAGGTAAATTTATTGTTTGATAACAGGATTGGACATCCGACATTTAATAGTTAGCAATACTGACTTAGCGGTCGTCGAGGAGGCTTCCTTGAGTGCTCTCGAGACCAAGTTGGAACTGCTTGAATTAATCCAGAATCGTATACACATAATTCCCACGAAGGCACTAAAACAGCTTCGTGCCACGCGGCTCATCAGCTTCAACCACAATAATATAACCACCGTTGGGCCGAAGGCTTTCGAAGGAATGAATTCAATTGTTCGTTTGAACCTCTACGACAACAGGATTTCACGAATCGACCCAATGGCTTTTACAGGGATGGAAAAGTAAGCAAAAGTTGAAATGGATAAGCATAAAGTAATGACGGAGAGATTAAGCGGCACACAGAGTGCTCCCAATAAAATATATAATTTAGTGGAGCCAAACAACTTTTTCATTGTTGTCTGTTTATCGCTCTTCCCCTACGTGTGGGCCGTGAGAGTGGGTCACAGCTGTAGAAAGAGAGCATGAAATGACTTTTCTCAAATAAAACAGTAAATGACTGCCGCATCAAAGTAGAACTAGTAGAGTTTCCTCGCAAGGCAATAAACATTCAATGAATTATTCCATTTTCCTTGCAGTCTCCAGTACCTGAACCTCGCAAAAAATCAACTTGCACATATTCCTACAGAAGCTCTAAAGAGACTCTCCAATCTCACCAATTTGGACCTTCGTGAAAACCGGATTCAATCAATTTCTGAGAAGGACTTTTTCGGGCTGAAAAATCTGGATGACTTGAAACTCGCCCAAAACTTCATTACAGAACTGGGCCCTTATGTATTCAGACAGTTGTCTAAAATGAGCCAGTTGGAAATGGAAGGGAACAAGATACACAAACTCGACAGCAAAGCCTTCATAGGACTTGAGGGTATGATGCAACAGCACAATTAGCTTTTTGTATAATCCTGAAATCTTTATCCTTTGTGTCCCTATTCTTTGTCCTTGCAGAGTCACTCAAATGGCTGAAACTGGCCAACAACAATATTCGTGACATCCCCACAGAAGCTTTGAAAGGCATGCACAAGCTCCAAGAGTTTGACTTCAAAATGAACAACATTTCAGTCGTCAAAGAGGATGCTTTCGAGCTCTTTGGAAAAACTGTCAAGTTTGTGAACCTTCAAAACAACCAGTACGTTTAACATAATCAATAATTATTTCTTGCGAGCGGGTCAATAAAAGAGCTTACGAGCTTACGAGAAACTAAAAAATTTAGTAGGGCATCTCATAATAATCAAGTGTTCAAAAAAGGATTGCAATGAAGCAACTGCGTCACACCGGTACATTTACAAACACCTGTAATTTTCAGGCTAGAGTCCATTTACTTCATTGCACACAGCACAACAGCATTTAGCATTGGAGAAAGCAGAGTGGAAAACTTTCTTTTATTAAACAGGCAAGGGACTTATTTCTCTACGGCTCTACTTATGCGTACGGAGGAGGAAACAACCCATTTGAAAACTGTTACCTTTTCCTACGTACTTTTTTTACTACAACTACACTATGCATCCTTTCTTTAAAAAAAACTTTCGCTCTCAATTTAGGAGAAAAGTGGGGAAAGCAAAGTAGATGTTTGCACAATCTCTTTAGAAAATTGCATTTACTTAAGGAAAATAGAACCACTTTCGTTCCATAGATTCCAGTTGGGAAAAGACATAAGACTGATTTCTTTTCCCCACTTTCCCTCCTCGTCTTTCTGATAGTGGTGGCGGTGAATTTTTGCTAAAAATGCTGTTCCACTATTGCCACTTTTTTCATAGTGGAAAAAACCAAAGCTTTTTCCCGAAACATTCCCTCTGCTCAAGCAATTTTTATGGTTATACCAACAACCCTTGCAGACACGTACACAAACACATCCTATTTATTGAGAAAATAGCCACCAGCTTTCAAAGACACTCTTTTCCTTGCAAAAAAATTTTCCCCATTAAAATACAATACTGCGAAAGGGTTAAACTTACTCAAAACTCTCTCGTACAACTGATCCCGTTTCCGTATAATAATGCGCTCCACGGCTAATGTAGAGTTCGAGCCAGTGTTGAAATTGGATAGAGAGGAAATCACTCAGTCAGCGAGAAATATCGCATGCATGATGGCAATGATGAGACGATAAAGACATTTCTCTTTTCTCCTGCTCAGGACTGGGGGAATGTGAAATGACGTATGTTTCTTTCTTTTCTCAATTTTCCTTTTCACATCATAGGATCAGCTTGCTGCCTATAACGGTTTTTGGAGAGATGCACTCCTTGGATCATATCTACTTGGGAAATAACAAACTTGAGCATTTGAAGAGGGACGTATTCCAGCCCATTATTGACACTGTGCAGACCATTGATGTTCAAGGTATGTGAGCTCCAAAGTGTACAACTTTTGCCTTTAGCAATAATAATTCCGGAAGCAAAGCAAAATACAATTTCCCTTGATTATGCTCGGATGAAATGAAGCAGCGACAAATGCGAGGCAAGCAATTTTACACTTTGCTAGCTGCGAAACTCAATTTAATATGGCTCGTTTCACTCCGACTAGTCTATTCATTACAATTCATTCCTTCCTCATTTTTCTCACCCCTGTCATCATTATCCTAGAAAAAAATATAATTTCGGGGGAATACCCACGTCGAGCACATTAACTAAAGCGGATGATGAATGCAAAATTATTTCACTAAATAAATGAACGTGTGCTTCCACAGGAAAGTAGAACAAAAAAAAAATTTCTAAATCTCAAAAAAAAGAATGAAAGTCATTTTTACCTCCCCGGAGTCGTAACAAAAGTCGTTACATATAAAAGCAAATGAAAACAATCCGTTTAATGAACAAGCAAATACACACTCCCTCACACAAAGTGAAAAAATAATTGCGTTCCTTTTTCATTTCTGATTTCAGGGAACCCGCTAATCTGCGACTGTGATCTAGTGTGGTATAAGCAGTGGCTACAGGAAAGAGTGCGCGTTCATGACGCTGCCAGGGAAATTTCTCTTAAAACACATTGCTGGATGAGAACAACAAAGCACGAGTACAGCATTCAGAACGTAAGAAGAGGTTGAAAGCATGCTAAATAATGGATTTAGTTTTAGCTATTGCATTATATGGTGGCGGACGGTTTTCGCAAACTACTTTTCCAAAAGTACGCCGTTTACAAATGCACTTTAAGTTGTGGAACTGGATCTGTCGCAAAAGCAGAGCGAAAATTCTTTTGTGCGGATTCCATTGGTGGATTACCTAGTACAAAAGGAGATACCACAGTCTCCTCTATCTCATTAGGCTTTGCCAATTATTACATCATCGTCAACACCTCGTTATTTCTCAGAAGGCATTATAATCCCGATCCTTTTCCTCTGCTAACAAGGAAAGCAGCCCGTAATTGTCTCAACTAGAACATTTTGGAGCTTTTGCGAAGAAGCGTAGCCCATATAATCTACTAGAGGAAACTAAAGAAAAAGCAGATTCCCATTCCCTTTTTTTACGCTCTCCATCTTCAACCAAACAAAACTGTCAGAAATTACTTTCTAGTTTCTAATAGTTACTAGTGATGATATCCTTGAAAAGAGGTTAAACAGGAGTGACAGCCTTTTCATAATACCATAAAAATCATTTCCTGTACTTCTCTCGATGATGACGGGTACCTTCCAACTATCCGTATTGACAATGGCAGCAGTGTCACCAGAAATCAAGTTACATGTCAGAATAACAGGATATTGTGTACCTACACCGTCTTCGCATATTCCCACTATTAAATATTAAGGAAACTCTCTTCATTCATAGTGAAGTCCTCAGATAAGTCGTAGCAGTAGCTTATTTCCGTTAGTCTGGCGCAGTACGTCCTCATCAGTCACTAATAATTAATATGGTGTGAAATGAAGGCTAAGCGCATTGAAGAAATCGATTTCATATCGGATTGGAAAGGCCACGAATCTTGGAAAGCTGCAATATACTTTTACGCTCCTTTTGGTGGAGCGTTTTAAGCACTCCCAGTTTACATTTCCAATTGTAAAGCAATTCTTTATTAATATTTTATGCTGGCGATGTTAGTTGTGGCGTATAACGTTTTAATAACTAGCAGAAGTAAAATGGGTAAAAAGATACATCCGATATGAAATGTAACACTGGTACTACCACTAAACTGAAAACATCTACAAGCAGAAAAAACCGACCAGAAAAGTTATACAAGGTTTACGTGGCATTCGTCTATAACTCTTTGAAATATTAAATGCCACGCGGAACAGCCACCCTCTTTTTGGTTGGCATTGGTAGTAGAAAAGTTTGCAAGAATTTTGTCTGCTTTCCTTTATATCCCAGCTTTATTATTTGTCCATCAGATAAAAAATGGAAGAGGCGAGCGTGAATATGGCGCGCTCCTTTTCCACAAATAAATAGCACTATCTAATCTAATTCATTTCTGCCAGATTTTTTTTAGTTTGGTGTCTGGTGAGCTCCGTATCTGTTCTGAGTTATAGTGAGAATGCTCTAGATCTCCTCCTATAGGAGAGAGAGTGACCAGTGGGAGAAATAAACTTTTCAACCGATCACCACTTACTAGAAACACTGTTGTGCTCCGCACAATCTCACCTTTACTCCGTTTTCTTTATTTTCGGAGAATCCTTTGAGTGAACTAAATTGACTTGTATACGCCCAGCCCAAAAAAATGGGAGTAGAAGGATGAGCCTTCCACGTTTGTTATTTTTCCTACATACATTACACTTATATAAATACATTGATAAGAGGACTACTGCAGCTGCATAGAAATTTCAAAAAGTCTTTCCCGCAACACTTTTCTCGTTTCCTTTTCACAGAGATTTCTTGGATAGTTGCATAAAAGAAAAGTGGACTAACAAGTGAGTCCTCCAAAATCATCTCGTCTTTTTGCGTTCAATTTCAAAGCTAAACTAGATTTGTGAGGATGTACGGCGTATCTCGAAAATCACTGAAATCACTTTCACCCTTTCCTTTAGCGGAAAATAATTTGGGGAAGTATGGTAGGTAGGAGGTATGGAAAAAGAACCAATTTAAAATGATCAAAACCCTCTTTAGCCGCGAACTACACAATCTGATGGATGACTTCCCTTCCAATCATAAGTCAGAGATGACTTCGAGCGCTTGCTCTAGGAGATAAATACCAAGTGATGAAATATTTTCCAGCATTGTCAGCGAACCATGTAGCCAGCATATAGACATTATGATCGTCCTTCTGCCACCACTTTATAACGAGACAACGCTCGAGTGGCATATGATTTCGATCGAATTCGATTTAGATCTTTACTAGATTTTACGGGAGGTTACCGCGATTATAAACCTATAGCAGACAATGACAAGAGAAAGCTATCTACTTGCACACACACTACCAAAAACGAAATTTTTGGGAGTAAAGGAAATACTTGAGTATAGGAAAAAAAGATTAATGACTCTCGTGAGGTAGTAGAAGGGTACTCAAATACGAGAAGGGTACAAAACTGCGACAATTTCGCCATCCTAGGAAATCGCTTCTGCACAGGGAATTTACTTCAACTTCATCCACTCTTCTCAGCAATGTCAGCCCTTTTTTTTACAACTAACAAGCCATGTCAAAATCTGGACTTAGTTTTATTGTTGAACTCTAGCAGATACAATTTCTCTAACGATTAAAGAGAGAGAGAGAGAGAAAAAAAAATTTTCTGTGAAAAAAGTGAATTTCCCTTTTTATCTTTCTAGGCTCCAATGGAAAGACAGTGTCCGACCACATCACATGCTGCAGATCGTCACGTCAGCCTTCACTACTGGCCCATCTATATTTTGGCTCATGCTGCAATCTTACTTCTTCCGGCTACAAAAATGATTTCATAAAAACCTTCTCACTTTTTCATTCTATAATTTTTCCTTTGATTAGGAAACTCAACTGCATCAAAAGGGATTTTTTTTCAAAACAAACACAACAATTCTAGATGCCGTCTTTTTGAGTTGAGTAAAAGTATTATTGTGTTTCCAGAGAAGGATTATCTTAAAACATATCAGCATTTTATGGTTTAACTGTTTCCTAAGAAAGTAACAAAGTAACAAAGCGCATGGTATAGCATTTTTGTCAATTAGACTCGAGTATATAACAAAGCTTGAAAAGCCTAAAAGAAGCAGCACGTGCATGTATATGTAGCATGTAACAAACAGGGAGGTAAATAGCAGAAAGTAGAAAAGTACGTAGCCGTAGAGAGAAAAATAATGTTGGTAGCATATTAACGTAGTGACTTCAAAGGTTTCATAGTTGGTAGGCCTCTGACAAAGCTTTCAAAAAAGAAAGAAACCAAGGTACGAAAGTCAACTGTATTGTGTTCCATGGGAAATGAAATAAAATAGCGTCGGAACATTTTGCAGATGAAACTTACATAAATTTTTATTATCAAGGAGTGCCAGAGTAAAAGGGGATGAGAGGGACTGGGGAAAATGAAATCATAGCACTGACAATGAGTCCTCTAGTCTACTTTAACCACTGTTTCTCCATCCCATATCCATGTTCATAAACATATCATTAGTAGCCTTTTCATTTATTCCTTGCTAGTATGTATAGGCTACATACAGAAAGGAATATGTCCCAAAAAACCGAGTTGATAAATTATTTTCCACCTATTTTAGCAGGGAATACCTATATGCACCTATAAACATTTTTGAAACAAAACAAGATTTGAAAGGATTCCATGATCGTTCCGAATGTTTATGATATTTTTTCTTATATGCGTTATGGCAAAACCATGCATGTCAATTCCCCATAGTTTCTGTTTCTTGTTCCAAGCAAAAACTATGAAGAGCTTTCAGTTTTTCAATTCATCTTTTATCATGCTCACGCACAAGCATGTTCCAAGTTCCAATATAGTAAATGGAATACGTGTGTTGTCTCTACCAGAAATATGCTGCTGGATGAACTGTCTCACTTTTCTCAGCCTATCTCTATAGAAGCTTTTTTATAGCCATGCATGTAAGTGTGCTTTACGCAAGAGTTCCTTTCTTTTAAAACTTTCGTTTCATTTTTGCTTTTGCAAATCCTTTTGCAGCTTTCCTGCCATTACGAAATTTAGTAGCAAAACGTTTTTAATGTTTTCAGCTCATAATGCCAATTTCCTCTGTTTTCCAGTGTAGTAGGGCGATAATAAAACGTCCTATTTTTCAACGAGCACAGTGCAGGAACCTTACGGGTTTAGTTTGTAAGATAGAAAAGGCCCCTTATAGTAGTAGTGGTAGTGGATTGAGAAAGTGAAGTCATGTTCGAATTTATCTTGCCACAGATTTCCAAACCAACAACTTCCAGTCGATATTCGTGTAAGCTTACGCTTGCACAACAGGAAAAACGAAGTAAAAGAGACAACCGACTAAATTAAGATAGAAAAATTCCATTTTCCTGCACTTTATACAATGTACATATAAAAATATATAACTATAGTAAAAAGGAAACTTTGTTTTATCATATCATCAAACTTTCAATGTTCAAGAGATCATATCACTTTTGATGTCTTTAAATGTATCATGCGTAAGTGTACTGAGGTGAAAGTAAAAAAAAACACTGCGAGAAGTAGGTGCAAACAGATCATGTAGAAAGGAGTTGGCAAAGCGATAGTCACTACAGCAGCAGGTCCGATGGGTGTATCTAGGGAAATTAATTATTAAGCAGTAGTCGCACGGTAGACCTTTAGCTTTAGTACTGCCTCTAGCCGTGGATTTTACTCTCAGCGGAAATGCAACTCACAAAAGGAAAAGAGCAATGCTTTGTTCATCCTGTCTAATCTTTCGAAGCTCTTTCAGTTTCTTTTCAAACAAATTTGGTCAGGTGGGAAAATTATTTGTGTACTTCTAATTTGTACGTCAGAATATTCTGTGAAAACAAAAATGCAAAACTACTACTACCTTTTAAGCTATGACATACATATTTATGTAAAAAAAATTGTATGAAATGCTTAAATTAACTAGCACCAGAGTACAATTTCTTATATTTTTATATTGAGAGAAGGGCATTTAAAAGTAAACGTAAACGGTCGTTGTCTGAACCAAAAAATAATATTATGGTGCTAGTTAATTTAGCGTTACAAATCTACAGACTGTTTCTTAGTATCATCGGGTCTCTTCCTCTGTTTCATAATTTACTCACACAAAAATGCAAGCCATATTATGTATGCACTCTTCAATATTGTCCTACTTCACCTGTTCACCGTTGAAGAAAGTATTTATGTGTAAGGGAAGGAAAAGTATTCATATTGTTGGTTTTATGCATGATTACTTACAAGCTGTATATAAAATATTCTCTCTCATTCAGTGGATAAAAAAGTTGGCTTCACTTCAGCGATGAAAACATCTCATTTTTGGAAGGAAGGATTCTAGCGTCTTTCACGCTTTCACTTCAATTACAAATCAGTAAGCTACTACAGATATTTAATATCAATACCTAATTCAGTCATATCATTAATGTACCTAAAACTACTAAACTACAAGCTTAAGTTTAATGGAAAATTATTTCTAATTATTTCCAAAAAACGAACGGTTGTGGCTTTCTATGTTCTCTCGAGCGATGTCATGCACTAAAACATGGATTAATGCGTGCACCGCAGTTTACTCCAAATCTATTCTTTAGTTTTGTTCTAACTTTGCATTATAAATATTGTAATGTGTATGTATATAGATCTATATTAGTAGGCAACAGTGTAAAATTTTGTTGTTATATTCGGGTATAAAATAAAATACGGATTTAAAAAATAAAAATAATTCTCATTTGTGTTATTACTTTATGAACAAAAAGTATTTACCTGAAAAACTAATTGTCTGGTTATTAATTGGATTTCGCTCGACAAAGACATGGTCCATTTTTGTATCGTTGTCAGAGTGCAATCTAAAATACATTTCACTCAAAAGCTTGGACTGGATGAGGACGTGTGTATGACTCTGTGTTTCATTCATGTCGAATTGATTGTTTGAGTGAATGTTTGCAGAAGGTTTTCTACTGTCAAAGAGAAACCACTCATGACATATTACGAAACATTTTAAAAGCTTCAAAATGCATTTAAAAATTTCAAATTACAACCTTTTTAATGAATTAGTTTGGTTCATTTCCGCTCTGACAGCAGTAGCTGTTGTATTTCTCCAGCTTAAATTTGTACGATTTCTTCGGATTCTGGCATAATCAGACGTTTCAGCAAGTAACCTGGGGTTATTATAGACATGTCCCATTTCCACAAGGTTATTCCAGGTCACGCACAAGAATGCTAAGTCAACGGAGCCTTGAAACTTGCATAGTTCTAAATCGCGCTTAGTGGGATGCCAAAAGCTGTCACCATGGTAAAACTGGTTTATTATCCCTTTACAAAGTAGCCCACTAGGTCTTATTAAGCCATTTGTAATGGGATGCCTGGGAAGAGGAAAACCCTGCAACAAGTCGACTACAGTTAGTTACATGTAGCAGAAAAATCAAAAGTGTTGGCAGTTGGCACAAAAAATGGCACATTTATCCTACCAATGCACAGTAGCAGTAGTCATTTTCCATTTTCCTCAAAATGCCATCTCTGCAATTGCTACGCTCTAAATTACTTAGAAATTGTTTGCGTTCAGCAATTGTGTCGCCTTCTGTAAACGAAATATTCCAAGTCCCATTCCCTAATAAGTAGTAAAAACCCCGCTTGTCAACACATATTTTACTATTAAAGTCTTTAACACAGTCCTCAACTACTGAGATGCTAGCAACTAGCTTGGACAGGAGGATACAAATAACTATTTTAAAAACTAATCTGTAATTCATTTTGTACGACTTTCAGATTAAATCTTTTTAGACAGCATACAATAAACATGCTACTGGCACTGACTAGAATATTTCGGAAACTAAACCCGCTTTTGACATTCCGGTTTGTTTTGCCTATGATGTTGCCACGCGATGGCGTATAATGCTACATTGAAGAGCAGCGCAATGTTGAGGGGAGGGGGAATAATGCTGAGGCTTACGGACAAGTCAACATCATTTTTTATGCCAATGAGATACAGAATTTTAGAACAAAGAATAGTATTCAGTTTGATTTTATTATACATACATAGTTGGATTAGAAAATAAATGCTATATGACACGAAACGAACGTTCTTTCATCATGTTACAAAAAATCCAAATTACACAATTAATTCGCAATAAATTTGCTTTACAGTATAAATAAAAAGGGCAATGTCAAATGCTGAATAAATAATTCCTTAAATACGTGTAATAATAAAAAATATCATCAATTGAAAATACATGTGTTGTACAGAAATCGTCTAACCTATTGAACGGTGAGCGAGGCGAGAAATAGTCTTTTTAAGACGTTCAATTAATTCCTGAATTTTTTTTTCGCGGCTATGAAGAGCCTGCATCCCTGCACGACAATTACATGTCAGCATGTGAAGAGCCGGCAAGGAGCTATTATCCAAGTGACCAGAGCTATCAATCTGACCCGGAAGATTGGGCAAAAAAGACGACAACGTATCTCTAACTTTGCGTCCGCTCGACTTGTTATATGAATGCTCCAAGCTATAGTGAGCCATTAAGTTTGTGGCGCCAGTAAGCTCACTTTCAGCTTAAAGAATACATTGATTAAATTTTAATTTTAATAATTTTAATAATAATAAAAATTCCATAATAATATAAAATCCTCACTGGGTGGCTCCTTTATTAGGTAGAATGGTCCTGTGTGAACAATCGAAGGATTTTTTCCTAGCGAAATTGTCGCTTTCAGAGTTCCAGTAGAATCTTGTCTTGGAACAACTGGTGATCGAGATCCTCTAGGGGATGATTTAGGTGAATATTGCTCCACCTTCCGATACTGATCACTCATTTTTAGTAGTATTATCTGTGATCAGTGTAAATCCCTAACAATGAATCACAAATTTTTAATACTAATAATTTTGAATCATAAGCAGTAAAATCACTGCAATTTACGTCAACAACACAGTAGCAAAGATATTACACAGCTACAAAAGTTCCCTCGACTCAATATATCTGTGTGGGGCTATACGACAAGAAACGAATTTCAATGATCTTTTTCTTTGTTCACGTTCATATGTACGCCACTTTCTGTTGTAATTGTTGGGTATGTGCATTCGTTGCACTGTACTAGATACGCAAAAGGGTCCGCTTTTAGTACTTCAAAAAAATCCAATAAATGGTTCGAGAACTATAAAATGCCCACTTGCAGTGCACATACGCATTGCAGCTAGTTGCAACAAATGTGTATTGTATTGTATTGTTGGTATAAGTATTGACCGGATTAATCCAGTACCCTACAAGAATCCTTGGAAAGTAATGTTCCCTTTCGGGGAAAAGTAGAATACATAGGGCTACATATAAAATACATTGTTTCCGAAATGCACTTTTATGTTGGGTGCTCGATTAATCTGATCAATACACACTCGGTTTAAATAGTCGTATTAATTATTACTCAAAACGCAACATGTCATGGAAATACGCATTGGGATTTTTTTTTTTGAATTGGTAAGTTGAATCAGGTGTTATAGATGGCTATTTAAAGTTTATTTAAAAGATTATCAGACAATTTAAACTTTGCATAACTATGCGACTCCTCCATTTGGGAAAATGTTCACTAATTCGTATTGTATTACTAAGAGATAGCGCTGGAGCCTATAAATAATTGTGTAACGCATTTAATAAGTGAGACCGTTTAAAGATACATAACACCTTCCATTAGGGTGTATAGCCAATTAGCAAGTATTTATAAATTAGAAAATTTAGAACTTAAATCGCATGCGGCAGATTAGTAAAGTTGATTTCGTGAAAAATTTCAATGTGGGCATTATGCTAAATGCTAATATTTTTATGCATAAGTGCTTTTACATGACGCATACCCATTTAACTTTGCATAATGCTCTCTAAATAGGGGATATGTATCGCTTTTTTGGCCGTGAATGGTAAAGAAGGGACTGTGGCAAGTGGCAGCCTGCAAATTCTANGTATCGCTTTTTTGGCCGTGAATGGTAAAGAAGGGACTGTGGCAAGTGGCAGCCTGCAAATTCTACCACGCCTCGATTTTGCTGAAATTTATAAGTTTACCCAATTTTAAGTTCTTGAATCCAAATATCACATTAATTTTTTTAGCCGCCATCATATTTTCCCTCTAGAAGCTAATATGTGTAAAAAGCCCATGGTTACCTACAATTTTTGCATACCTTTAGGGTGTTTGAACGTCAGGAGGAAAATTGAATGTCATAATTGGAATCAGAATTCTAAATTAAATATTTTGTTAATACACTCTATTAATATTTATGATGAAAATTTGTCACACAGCGAAAGCATGCTGAAAATAACATTGCTAAATTCTAATGCTAAACTCTAATGTTAAATTCCAATGCTAAACTCTAATGTTAAATCCCAATGCTAAACTCTAATGTTAAATCCCAATTTTGGGTCTTTCTTACTATGTTTAGAATTAGCATGATTAGTAATTGGGACGGCACCCATGCTAGTGCGGCGCCCGTTGTGCAAGAAGAAGAATTGAATGAAGTCATCAAATTGAATAAGTATAATTGTTTATTATTTCGAGCATTTACAATAGTACACTATTGATATAATATTTTTCATCACAGCAAACAATTTTCAAAGAGATTTCAAAAGTTACATAAAGGAAGAATGATGGAGCAAAAAGAGTAATTTGAGAACGATTACTGTAGTAGTTCAAAATAAATTGGTTTTACAATACATAGTACCCTAAATTACAAATAATGAGACACATTTTATGCTCATGAAAATTATGTATTTAATCCAGCATGTAGCATCACACAATCACAACCCTGTACTAACAAGTACTAAAACTGAAATGGGTATGATGGTAGCAAATATCATTTCGAAATTGTCAAAAAATAATGTTAGAGAGAACCGAAAAATTTATTACGTTCGTAAGTTTACCGTTGCAAGGGAGGGCTGTTGATTGTCTGATTGTGATTACGCCGAATTGAAATTTAGATTTGATATACTGGAGGTAATGTACTAATTAAAGTTATATCGATGACACATCTTACAGCTTGTTATGGCCAGGCCATTTGTACGAGCCATAGTATTTGAAGTTGTTCCTGTCGCATAGCTCGTCAGCCTCTTGTGGTCCTCTTGATCCGTACCTAATAATGACAATAATAATAATAATAACAACAATAATAAATATATATAAACGCAAACAAATAATGAACATATATTAACTTACACATAAGGAGTAGGTTGAATTCCTTCCGTTTCAATTCGCTTCAATAAGGGAGTGAAAATCCTCCAGGCTTGAGCCAACTCATCTGATCGTACGAAATGCATTTGAGAGCCGCAGAAGACATCCAAAATTAAACGTTCATATGCATCCGGTAATTTCACACCCTGTTGTTGATGAGTAAAAAATAATTTGTTAGTTTAACTTTCGTTGATTCTGAATGTTGCCGAAATTTTTACTTTTAGAAATAAATAAAACTATTTCACCTTATAGCGATTGGTATACGTAAGATCAAGTTCGGTTTCCTCTAAATGGAAATTAATTCCAGGTGTTTTAGTCATCAGTTTTACGTAAACGGCCTCTCCAGGTTGTACACGAATGACCAGCTCATTTCGCTTAGCCTGTCCCCCAAATATGTCACCAGGTACATCATGATACTGAATTCGTACTTCAGCCTTTCGCTCATTTAGGGCTAAGTATTAGAGTAAGAAAAGACAATATAAGGGACAACAAATACAAATCAACAACGCCACTTCACTAATGTTTCCCTTTTCTAACTAACCTTTTCCACATCGCAAAATAAAGGGGACCCCATCCCATCTCTCATTATTAATTTTGCAAGCAGCGACAGCATAAGTAGGCGTAACTGAGCCCGATGGAACGGTGGGATCATCAAGGTAACCCTTAGTAGCTTCACCCTCGCCGTTTGGGTCTCCCACATACTGACCAAGCACTACATCGTCAAGCTGGATGGGTTGCATAGACTTTAAAACTTTTACCTGTAAAGTAGTTACAATCAAAACCACAACGTCAAAGAATCAAATAAACTTAATTGTTTCCTTTACATCGAATTTAAATTTGTTTTCTACCTTTTCATCACGAATATCGTCTGGGCTGGTTGATGGCGGCTTCTCCATTGCAAACAGTGAAAGTATTTGAAGTAAATGATTTTGCATCACATCACGAATAATACCAAACTCATCAAAATATCCACCTCTCCCGTATGTTCCAAATGGCTCCTTGAAAGAAATTAGGACGGATGCTACATTTTCTCTGTTCCAGGTTGGTCCGAAAATTCTGTTTCCAAACCTGTAATAAAGTGAAATAAATATACCTAAGTTAGAATACCATTCAAACTAACTTGCTCGTAACGTACCTAAATACGTAAATTTAAGTACCTTAAGGTCATTAAATTTTGAACCATCTCCTTTCCAAGATAATGGTCAATTCGGTAAATCTGCTCTTCTTTAAACAATGAAGCCAAATGGTTCGACAGTTGAGCTGAAGAGTCAGAGTCCTTTCCAAACGGCTTTTCAATAATGACTCGTGTCCACCCTCTGCAAACGTACAGTACGAAAGTACAAGGTACAAAAAATTTCACATAGTTTTCATAATAAAAATGTAACGATAACATACCTTGTTGCCATGCAAGTGTTTCGAATATTCGTAGTTACTGATTCAAAGACAGATGGTGGAAGTGCCAGGTAGAATAACCTATTTGCACCAAGGGTTTTTTCCTTCTTCTCAATTTCCTGATTCAAGAGCTCAAAATCCCGGCGTTGATCATAACTTCCTGCGACGTATTCGTTCAGTTCCCAAAATTTTTCATACATTTCCTGCTCATCCGGTTTCACCTAAAATTTTACATTTTAGATTACATTTTAGTTTGAATTTTGAATATTTTTTTTATTTAAATCTATTGATTAATTGCACCTTACCTGCATGTACTGGTCACATTTCGCACGAACCTCCGCAATGGTCATTTTAGATCTAGCATAACCAACAAACCAGGTAACGCTGGGAAGAAGTCCATCTCGATATAACCACCAAAGGGTAGGATAAATCTTCTTTTTGGCCAGATCCCCCTGGAAGTCAAATAAGTCAATTTACTTGATTAAAATTGTACACAATACAATAAATAACAGCACATTTTCACTTTCCATATTTTCATTCCAAGAAATTATCAACTTACCGATGCTCCCATGATCATAAAAACATGGGGGATGCTATCCAAATGTGCTTCACCATTGGTAGTCCCATTCTGGTGACTTCTCAGCGAGTTTCGAATCATGGCCAACGCTTGGGCTCTAAGCTCACCTGAAAGTATAAAAAGTAAAAGTCTAAAGATTACTTCACTGTCATTTCATTTTCAAATTCACTTACACTATTACTTGTACAAAAATGCTCTATTTAGATTAAATTATAAAACGATTTCTAGTCATGCCATAATCACACGCAAACAAGTGAGTTGCAAAAACACAAAACTATTTAATACTTCAGCAAAACCTTTTTTTTTGCTTCTGGTCAAAAGGTCAAATTTCTTTAGTAGCTGCTAGTTTACACACAATCTTACCCTCTCAGGCAATAAGTGTTTCCCTATACAGCTGACTTCCTTTTTCGCCTTACACACCTTACACCTAACAGACTAAAAACCGGACTAAAATCTCCTGAACACTTCTTGCAATTCTTTGCAAAAATATTTCCTTTTCCCTCTCTTTCCTTCACTGCTACAATTTTTTAATATTCTCATTAACTTATTTTCTTCTTTCCCAGCTAATCTCTACTCGTTCCGTCTCACTTCACAAATTTCTTTTTGTATAAAAAAATATCCTTTCTCACGATAAGTGCGTAAACTAACTTCAACTCCCACCTTCAATTCGCACAAGACAGGAAAGTTTATTTGCTCACTATTCCGCCACAGCTCACACAGGAGATTCCTGAACAACGGAAGCACGTGTACTCAAGCCAATCACTACCCACTTTCAGCATCACACGCCTGCCTGTTGCTTCCCGTCCCAGAAGCGCTTACTCGCTTGTTGACTCTCCGCTTTTCTGTGTGCTCTGCATTTCTCCAGCAGAGAATTGACAGGACTGGACATGTACTATTCCAGCATAATGTTTAGTAGTATGTAGTAGTTTAATGGTTTTTACCTTTTTAAATAGAATCAGCTTTCAAGGCCACCAGAAGAACTGAATATATATCAAAATTCGCAAAAAAAAAACTAGACTATATCTATCTACCAGTGGGAATTTTTATTTTGTTGAGCAGCGCTACAACTATTTGAAATAAGCTAAATAATACTTTCCGAGGAACAAAGAGAAATCACTCGCTATTCGGTATGCTACACTTTTAATGACAATGCTGAACAAAAACTAGCCCGAACGCCGGTTTTTATAGTAAACTTGTACATGATCCGATCATGCCTATATAGTAGTGAGCCTAATCTGAACGGAGATACCGATGATCACGTCTCACGCATGAGAAACTCTCCCGTTCTCCTGTCATACTCCCACATGCATGGAGAATAGTAATTGTAATAAGGTATAATAATACCTAAATACAAGATAAGTAAAATTGACAGTAAATTGGCCATAGGAATTATATATTTTATATCACGATAGAGAAACGACATCAACAGACAGGCTTATATGAGTCCTTCAGCGTTTCAGTGACGTCAGCGTTATGTCATTATTATCAATTGCATAATTTTTAATGTTTAAATGTACCTGAGTACACTTCTGTAAATTATTGGAGAAGGGAAATGATGAATACAACGTCAGCATTTGGGCTGGGAAAGCACGTGCAAAAAGTATTTTTATAGCGTTTCATTCTGGATATTTCTTCGTGGACTTATAAAGCTCTGTCGTAAAAGCTTCTTGTATACAAGACATTGTAACAATGACGCTGACGTTTTGATAAAGGATTGCATAACCAGTTATAAATTACATATAATAAAAAATTAGAGATCACACCTGAACCAGAAGTGCACTTTAGTATGGAAGTTTCCACTATCATGATGTCAGATGTGGTTACAGCGCAAACTTTATTCTCAAGGAACGATATTTAATAAATCTAAACTTAATGCACATTTAGCATTAATCATTAAAGTCATTCAAGTAAGTGTCAAAATGCGACCTAAATAATAATTTGCGATCAGCTTGAAAATCTGGAATTTACCTGATCCAAAATCTTATAAAAATTGGGCTAGGTAAGTGACAGGCTTCTGGCGTGATCTGTATCTTGAACCTACCTGATGAAATTATGCATCAACCTCATTCAACATTATACGGCTATAGGTATACCCCAAACTCAATAACAAGCTATTGCCTGAACTGACAACAACAGTGACTGTGATAGTAGCGGTTTCAGTTGTTGTGAGCATGATTTTGCAAAAAACAGAGTTGCATCTCATTTATAAAACTTGTCCAGTCGCAGTAATGACAGGATGGAAAAGTATGCGAAATAACCTTGGTTTTCCACACTCCCTAATCGAAAATTTCATGCAACTCAATGTCACCCTTTCCTGGGTAAAACACTACATAATAAAGAGATCTATGCAAAAATCATAGCGTATATAGAATCCGCACAGCTCTTGGCTCTTGTGTTAGGCACCTACTTACATATATCATCGTATACTACACTATAACGTATCTGTAAAAAGCATTTTACGAAACTTTTTGTTTTAGAGTTACTGTTTTAGCTTTAGTGTTAAAAGTTGTCAGCACTTTTTTTTACAAAGGCGAGCTCAATTTATGCGAATGGTTGGTGGATGAGTACGTGCTCCAGACGAGCTGGACCACACACTTATAATTTTTATACAAGGTCGCGCAAAAATTTACCTTCCTCAGTGGTTTAAATTTGGTCAATCTTTGTTTTAAACGGTGGAAGTTGAAGATAAGGACGAGAACATTCTACCATGTATAGTTATTGAGCCATAATTGTGTCGCTGACAATTATGCAAACTTGTCTGCTAATTTTAATGGGGTTTTCCACACCAAGCTCAGGCAAAGTTGCACAACACTTGTACTTGTATACAAGGACGAGCGGAATAGAATAATGGAAAACTGGGAATATTTGTATGTGGAAAGATAGTAGAAGCGTGGGAAACGCGAAGTTTCTTGCGAGTCTGACTGAGCCTCTCTAAGCCAAGCAGATATAAAACTTCTACTCATCCGCTTCTGCTCTGAACGGCTTATTCCAACACACTCCAGACTTTTCTTGTCCGTGTGTCAAATTAAGAGACAATGAAAAAGACGCTGAATCACGATCACTCAACATCAAACTTTTGAAGGATTCTTCTATAATTGGGATCTATTTTTAATACGGGTAGCGAGAATATGTACAGCTGGGGCACTTTGAAATTGGCAACTTTTGTTTATCGAGAAAACTGGGATGATTGATAATTCAGTCGGATACACAGAAAACCACTTAAATAACTGTGAAAGCAGTTAAATAAAAGGATTGACACTGATATATCAGCTTCATAAAAATGTAACACGTCAGTCAACCATGATCGATTATATATATAAGGACAATGGTATGATGTGCACCCGCAGCAGTTGCTCGCTTCTGCTCCTGCAGCCCAAGTGGATTTTTAAAAAGGGAGTCTATGAACTGCATTCGCATTAATCAACACGGGAACAGGTAACATCATTCTACTCTTGTCTATTTTTGAGTCGCCGTAATGGAAAAGTAATCTTGGCAAAAAACGTTGAAACACGAATTGTGTTCTGTTACATTATTAATTTGTTTTGTGAATTGTTTTAAGTGCAAATATGAGAGAAAAAGACCCTGGATTGGATCCGAGAAAGTTTTTCTGGATGCGCATTCACCTATATTACAGTTTAGTACATGTTCGACAATGTTTTAAATTGTAGTTTTGAGATAAAAATCTCAACAAATTTTTATTAGAGCTTGTAATCAATTTATAAAATAATTATATATGTGAAGTGTACAATGCTAAATGGTTACCTGGCTATTACAGATTACAGTAGCAGCAATATATAGGGTGATACAAAGTAGTGGGATGGTTCTTGGGGTAATGATGAACTCAATAATTTCACATGCAACACCCAGCCCAACGAAACTTCACTTTCGTACACTCACACCTGACTGAGCGAGCAGCTCCCCTATGATTTCGGATTTAATTATGACGCTAAAACTTGTTTAGTAACTTCTTCCAGTTTCTTGCAACACATGAATTGTTCTGGAACTCTGCTATGAATTATCAGCTCCTGTCAGCTATTTCATAATCGTATAATACAAACTTTACAACTTCCCACACAGGAATTGTCAAAAATCTGTGAATGGGCAAAAAGCAGATTTTATGCGAAGCAAAGCGCTCCACACCTATTCAACTAAAATGTTTTTGCAATCTTCGCAAACTTTAAAAAGACTCGAATCACCACCGGCACCCAATGACTCTTTACTTCCAGCATGTTGTCCTAAACAAACACGTACAGTAAAGGGTTTTCTAAAGAGAGGATATATTTCATGGGTAGTACCGATGCATGTATTTCAATTATGAGTATCCTCCCTCACCCGCGCACCACAATAAACTTGAGTAAGGAATTCTAGAAAAAAATTGCCAGTTTTTGGTGGCGTGATGCAATCATATAATGATGACATAGATAATCATGTATACTCAGTAGACTACAGCTTATATTTCTTTCCTGTGGTGGTTGTTTCCCAGCAAAAAAGCGTAACTATTTAATGCTACTTTACCTTGATTTTTTGCAAAATGATCCGATCCTCATTTTTATATTCCTTCTTCCTCAGTAGAAGACGTGTTTTTGTAAGGTTGAAGTAGCATATCATAATAGATAAAAAAAACCTTTTTCAGCTCATCTTCATCATCCGTTCTATTGCAATAATATATTCAATTCACGGGAACATGCCGGTAGATGCAAGCTGAAGTAAACCAGGTGTACTCTAATAAATAATCTTAAGAGCCCAGGAAAATACTTTGTTAAAATGTCTGCTTGCGCAGGTAGTGTAAACTTACACATGGATGCGAACAGCGAGTACGTTAAACCGCAACAGCGCACTACTTCCACATCTATTTTTTTTAAATTGCAAAAAATATGCTCGCTCAGCGTTTACCTATTACCTGTAAGGCGACTTCTTTTACATTATGCACATATTTGCGTTTTTGCGTATACCTTCGCAAGTTTTCATTGTAGTGGAGGAGGTACCCGCAGCATTTTGTAAGATTTTGCAATTTTTTTTCGCGAATATTTTACCAAGTATATACAAGTAGAGTAACTAGGTACCTGTTTTTTGCTGCATGAAAAACAACCGAAACAACATTAAATATTAAATTCGCTTTTGCTTCCTTCCTTCGTGCAATAAATATTGCAAAAAATCATTTGTCATTTTGACTGTTCTATGGCTCAGTGATTTGCTTGCACTAGCTCCTATCCACCTGTTACAGGTTTTCTGAGCACTCTTGTATGCATTGTTTTACTTCATCCATCAGTCTGCTTTTGAATTTTTTTTTAGAAAAGTCTTTTAGATATGTCATGGTTGCACCTGGGGTTGAAAAATTGAAACAGTACTTCATAAAAGATTCTAAAAAAGTAATTCTTCTTTATGCTTGTAGCATCCCATCCAAGAGTAAATTCATGCATGTCACAAATGTGGATATTAAAGCCTTTAGAGCCCTTTTCTGGCTCAAAGAAACCATCAACTATCATATAGCCGAAGGCAGATCAACTTGAGTGTAATCTAATCTGGTAGGGTGGAATGATCAATTATGTCGATCGATATTTTACATTTGATTTGATCAGTTCTTTCTACTCTTCTACTTTTTGTATGAATCTTTTTTGGCCCAGTTGCCAGTGACATGCTAGATATTTATCATTAGTGATTTAATTTGCTGCCCCATCGCACTGCAACAAATTTTCATGAGTGTAAACATTCCACTTCATCACCCCCAATTTGCATTATCTGAATCCCCTCTAATCATACAAAATTGTTTGTTCTAGTAATTACGTAAACAAAGACCGGCTCTTTTTATTTCTATTTGTCTAGCTAACTCATGCAGACACTGCTCAACTAAATGACCGTAATCAAGTTTTTTTTACTACAGCCGGGGCTCTACTTTGCTTCCTTTTAATCAATAAATATTGAAACGGCAGCATGTGTGGCTTACAAATTGAAAAGATAACGGACCAGGGCTGGTAGCCCTTTCCTGAGACTTGTTTTTACGGCTTGACTTGCTGCCCTATAAATTCTAGGAAAGTGTCATTGCACCTCGACTTTGCTCATTTGTAAAAAAATTCCTATACGGGAATCCGAATAAGGGGTCGTTTGTCTTTGAATTATTAGGGATCATCATATAGATAACAGGGGAAATAGTAGGTAAGTTTGTACATTACAAAATTGACCATTTAGTCTTTGAATTATTGGGGATCATCATACTAGTATAGAGGAGTTTTCCATAAAGGAGTTTTCTGTCCACGCTTCATTTCATGCACTTTCAAGCTTTCAGCTCTCCCACACAACAAAATCTTTTACAAATCAATGTTTTTCCACCCAGCGTAGCTCAAAGGCTAAAGAAAATGTGCAATTAATAAAAATGCAAATCTTACAGTACAAGAGCAACAATAGGACATTACGTCTGATGGACGCTCACGCTCCTTTGGTAGTATGGTGACGATGCATCCAACTAACAAAAAAATTCATACGAGTTTCGCGACTTGTGACAATGCAAAACAAATCATCGTGCCGTGACGAGGATGATGTTGCATTCCTTATTCGCATATTGATGATCTTGATTGATCATGATCAAATACTACGCGTGTAGGTACTTTCTGTCAGCAAATGAGCATTAATATTTTTTGCAGTGCTCTGCAACCTTTAATTTACCAGCGTATAAATCATCAACGCATTTGTCATTCTGCACTAAAGTTTTGTCGCATATTAAGGAGTGGAGCCTTGAGAACCTGTACTAATATGAGTGTAGCCAAAAGCTCGCCTGCTAATCTGATTTGAAAAATGTACGGCGAGAGTGCCGTTATTTCTGGCATTTTCATCTTCGACGCTTACCGACCAAGATGAGATAACTATGAAGCCGACACTAAAAGGAGAACAATTTTATTGCTGTTGTAAAACGTGTACAAGACCTGATGCCCAATTAATGTTACAATTAACATTTTCAGGCGTGACATCAGCCTACTACTTACATTAATTTGTTTTCATTCTCCATCTTCATCGTCACCACCAGCATAATATTATTCTCAAAATCATAGTGCTAAAATGCAAACTACTTTGGGTTTTTATAGCTCGTGCAGGGCAAATACGAAAAATTAAATTGGGAAAAGCGAACACACGCTGCTAAATTAAGGCAACAACTTTTTTTTACATTGCCAGTTGCTGTCAAAATTATGTACGTAGTTATGTATGAATGGGAAACTGCGTCTCCCTAAACATAAATTACAGCTTTATTTCGTCACTTTTGGTTAATATGTTTGCACTCATAACGCCAAATGATAGCCAAACAAATGGTAATCAGGCATGGGCCATAAAAATTTCAAAATTAGTAGCCGGTCCACCTAACTGCACCGTTTAATATTGATGAAGATAACCGAACTGGTAAGCAATTTAGAGTAGACTAATGGAAAAAACTACAACGCTCTCACTAACAATTACTGATTGTGAATTACGACGCTGACTGCACTTCATTCACTCCTAAAATTACGGTCAGCTAATAATCGCTTAAAAAGCATTTAAATGGAATGGTACAAGAAAGGAAGCGAGAAATCAGCAATTTCATTTCTTAATGGTCATATATCCAACAAACATGTCTCTATCTAAGTATCTAGTATGCAGTATAACGGATTCACGTGTCGACAAAACTTTCCAAGTACTTTTCCAAACTTTCAGTTTGGAGCATGAGAGCATGATTCATGATCATCAGCTTGATTGGCAGTGCAAACTAATCAGATAAGAAAAGAAACACGCACGACTTTAGAAAAAATTAATCCATTCTTGTCAGATTTCTATGTATCTTGTAAGACTGTAATTTGATATCCCACGACTAGCCCTATGACATCAACAACACGCAGCAAGCCTATGTCAATCTTATTGAATGATGAAGTTATTCATGTTTTAACAACATCAATACCAGCACACCGATAAAAGAAGCATGTCAAGATTTAGCAAATTCAAGTTTAAGTGTGTTTGTGTCGACTGGACCTGCATATTAATTAGAAAAATACACTAAAGTTCTGTACACAAGACAAGTGTTATAGAAATTTACTGCTTTTTACTGGCTCTAACCTCGACTTTGTAAAATACTGTATATAGGTAAGCAGCTTACAGATCAAAGCGGAATAAACGGATCGTCTGGAGATATTATACTTTAAAAAAAGCTGACCTGATGATGGCTAAAAGTGATAGTGATGTGAATGAATCAGAGCATCCAACAGCCGGAACTTTTTCCAGTCTGTCTATTTTTTAGGTAGTGTTATGAGATTTTGTGGGATATGTGCACATGCAAGGAATGGAATAGAAATGGAAGGAATATCAAGGACAAAGTAAAGTGACTACGTGTTCTCTTCTGAAATCCACTTTGTTGAGAATACGAAACGAGATAAGGGATCTCCACCATCCACACTCTGAAGTTTTCTTTGTGGATTATGCTACACGCCCAAAATGCAAAACATGCTTTGTAAAACATATTAAAGTTGACAAAGTATTGTAGAAATAAATTCGCTTTTCAGACACTCATCCTCCTTATTCATCTTGAAAGTCAATTTTCTTTCCTTTTCTTTCAAAAAATATAAATCTGCATTGACAATGACAGCTATAAGCACAGCAGAGCACGTCATTGTTCTAAAGTGGATGAGGTAAGTAGAGAAGGAAATTTTGAGGAGGTTCACTGCTCCCAAATAATATCAGCGTGAGACACAATTAATGCCATGGTGAACTACCAGTACTACCTTGTGCCAGTACTAGCGTATTTTCATTCAGTCAACATTTTTTTTTTTTAAAAAAAAGGTAGTAGTCCTATCATCAATAAACAGTAACAATGCCGTAAGAGGTGAAATAAAATGCAAAACAATGTAGCCATAAAACACAAGAAAATGGACAATTTCTAACGAGGCATGCTCTCGTCGTGATTGGAATTTTTTGGAGGTGCTACTTATTATCAAGAAAATAATAAATCGTGAACATTTCTTCAGAAACGAGTACCTCCGAGCGCTCATCAATTACTGCAATTTCCTTCAAGGTGGATAAGAAGGTGTTTTTACTGAAAATTGCAAACTTTATCTGGCCTTCTGCTATATGATTAGTGGCTGCTGATTCCTTCTTTGAAATTATGATGCACACAATTTTTTTTGCAAAACGTGAAGTGAAAGGTCATGGTTATGCCATATCAAATCATCATCCAGTCATGCAGCATGCAGCGTGCAGTTGGCTATCAAGTCTAAGATGCCTTCTTCATCTAATTATCCCATATTTATGTCCACAGAGTTCAACTTTTTTATAGTGGAGCTACTAACATCCAACTTCACTTTCTGAAATTGTGATCGCCACAATCCATCCCTCCGAAATGTGGTGAGAGAAGAAGACAAGACATTTTACGTATGTCATGATCCATAATCATGAATGAAAGTACGTGATGGGCTGGTGCTCTAAAAGCCACAAGAGATCTCCCCAAAACCATGTTGATCCCTAAAACATTTCTATGTTTTTGAGAAGTTACAACATGAATTCATTCAACAGTCACAGTTGGAAACGGTATCCCATCCAAAAGATGATATCTTGTTTAAAAAATCTACGGATTCCATTTGCAGCAGTCACCCTCACCTCACAACATACCATACCCAAGGGACCATGCCACTAGATAAGTAATTACATTTTCCCTTTTTCCACTCATTCCCATCACGTCTACGTCCGACTAAAATTTATTTATTTTTTAAAATGAAAGC